>CAKAJE020000957.1:0-51778 GCA_916610135.2 Macropis europaea | reverse complement strand
AACCATAATGTAAAATGATCTAATCGGGTCTCTGTTCTCCCTAGCCTAGAAGTTTAATAGTGCATTTTATTCTCCATTTCATGCGCTTTGAGATGCCGCTTAGCCCAATACGCTATCTGAAATAGGAGCGACGTAAATTGAACAAATGTGATAGAATTTCCCTGAAATCTTATATTAAACAAAATATAAAATGATCTAAACGGGACTCTGATTGCCCTATCATAGAAGTTTAGTAGTGCATTTTACTCGCCATTCCACGCGCTTTAAGATGCCGCCTATCCCAGTACGCTATCTGAAATAGGAGCGACGTAAGTTGAACAAATGTGATAGAATTACGCTGCATTCTTATATTAACCGTAATATAAAATGATCTAATCGGGTCCCTGTTTGCCTTATCCTAGAAGTTTAATAGTGAATTTTACTCGCCATTTCATGCGCATTGAGATGCCGCTTAGCCCAATACGCTATCTGAAATAGGAGCGACGTAAATTGAACAAATATGATAGAGTTTCGCTGAATTCTTAAATTAACCATAATATAAAATCATCTTATCGGGTCTCTGTTTGCCCTACCCTAGAAGTTTAATAGTGCATTTTACTCGCCATTTCTTGCGCTTTAAGATGCCGCCGAGCCCAGTACGCTATCTGAAGTAGGAGCGACGTAAATTGAACAATTCTGATAGAATTTCGCTGAATTCTTATATTAACCAAAATATAAAATGATCTAGTCGGGTCTCTGATTGCCCTATCATAGAAGTTTAATAGTGCATTTTGATCGCCATTCCACGCGCTTTAAGATGCCGCCTAGCCCAGTATGCTATCTGAAATTGGAGCGACGTAAATTGAACAAATGTGACAGAATTTTGCTGACATCTTAAATTAACCATAATATAAAATGATCTAATCGGGTCTCTGTTTGCCCTACCCTACAAGTTTAGCAGTGCATTTTACTCGCCATTTCATGCGCTTTGAGATGCCGCTTAGCCCAATACGCTATCTGAAATAGGAGCGACGTAAATTGAACAAATGTGATAGAATTTGGCTGAATTCTTAAACTAACCATAATATAAAATCAACTTATCGGGTCTCTGTTTGCCCTACCCTAGAAGTTTAATAGTGCATTTTACTCGCCATTTCTTGCGCTTTAAGATGCCGCCGAGCCCAGTACGCTATCTGAAGTAGGAGCGACGTAAGTTGAACAAATGTGATAGAATTACGCTGAATTCTTAAATTAACCATAATATAAAATGATCTAATCGGGTCTCTGTTTGCCCTACCCTAGAAGTTTAACAGTGCATTTTACTCGCCATTTCATGCGCTTTGAGATGCCGCTTAGCCCAATACGCTATCTGAAATAGGAGCGACGTAAATTGAACAAATGTGATAGAATTTGGCTGAATTCTTAAATTAACCGTAATATAAAATGATCTAATCGGGTCTCTGTTCGCCCTACCCTAGAAGATTACTAGTGCATTTCACTCGTCATTTCATGCGCTTTGAGATGCCGCTTAGCCCAATACGCTATCTGCAATAGGAGCGACGTAAATTGAACAAATGTGATAGAATTCGGCTGAATTCTTAAATTAACCATAATATAAAATGATCTAATCGGGTCTCTGTTAGCCCTACCCTAGAACTTTAACAGTGCATTTTACTCGCCATTTCATGCGCTTTGAGATGCCGCTTAGCCCAATACGCTATCTGAAATAGGAGCGACGTAAATTGAACAAATGTGATAGAATTTCCCTGATATCTTATATTAAACAAAATATAAAATGATCTAAACGGGACTCTGATTGCCCTATCATAGAAGTTTAGTCGTGCATTTTACCCGCCATTCCACGCGCTTTAAGATGCCGCCTAGCCCAGTACGCTATCTGAAATAGGAGCGACGTAAATTGAACAAATATGATAGAGTTTCGCTGAATTCTTAAATTAACCATAATATAAAATCATCTTATCGGGTCTCTGTTTGCCCTACCCTAGAAGTTTAATAGTGCATTTTACTCGCCATTTCTTGCGCTTTAAGATGCCGCCGAGCCCAGTACGCTATCTGAAGTAGGAGCGACGTAAATTGAACAATTCTGATAGAATTTCGCTGAATTCTTATATTAACCAAAATATAAAATGATCTAGTCGGGTCTCTGATTGCCCTATCATAGAAGTTTAATAGTGCATTTTGATCGCCATTCCACGCGCTTTAAGATGCCGCCTAGCCCAGTATGCTATCTGAAATTGGAGCGACGTAAATTGAACAAATGTGACAGAATTTTGCTGACATCTTAAATTAACCATAATATAAAATGATCTAATCGGGTCTCTGTTTGCCCTGCCCTACAAGTTTAGCAGTGCATTTTACTCGCCATTTCATGCGCTTTGAGATGCCGCTTAGCCCAATACGCTACCTGAAATAGGAGCGACGTAAATTGAACGAATGTGATAGAATTTCCCTGAATTCTTATATTAACCAAAATATAAAATGATCTAATCGGGTCTCTGATTGCCCTATCATAGAAGTTTAATAGTGCATTTTACTCGACAATCCACGCGCTTTAAGATTCCGCCTAGCCCAGTACGCTATTTGAAATAGGAGCGACGTAAATTGAACAAATGTGATAGAATTTGGCAGAATTCTTAAATTAACCATAATATAAAATGATCTAATCGGGTCTCTGTTTGCCCTACCCTAGAAGATTAATAGTGCATTTTACTCGCCATTTCTTGCGCTTTAAGATGCCGCCGAGCCCAGTACGCTATCTGAAGTAGGAGCGACGTAAGTTGCGCAAATGTGATAGAATTACGCTGCATTCTTAAATTAACCATAATATAAAATGATCTAATCGGGTCTCTGTTTGCCCTACCCTAGAAGTTTAACAGTGCATTTTACTCGCCATTTCATGCGCTTTGAGATGCCGCTTAGCCCAATACGCTATCTGAAATAGGAGCGACGTAAATTGAACAAATGTGATAGAATTTTGCTGAATTCTTAAATTAACCATAATATAAAATGATCTAATCGGGTCTCTGTTTGCCCTACCCTAGAAGTTTAACAGTGCATTTTACTCGCCATTTCATGCGCTTTGAGATGCCGCTTAGCCCAATACGCTATCTGAAATAGGAGCGACGTAAATTGAACAAATGTGATAGAATTTGGCTGAATTGTTAAATTAACCATAATATAAAATGATCTAATCGGGTCTCTGTTTGCCCTACCCTAGAAGTTTAATAGTGCATTTTACTCGCCATTTCATGCGCTTTGAGATGGCGCTTAGCCCAATACGCTATCTGAAATAGGAGCGACGTAAATTGAACAAATGTGATAGAATTTGGCTGAATTCTTAAACTAACCATAATATAAAATCATCTTATCGGGTCTCTGTTTGCCCTACCCTAGAAGTTTAATAGTGCATTTTACTCGCCATTTCTTGCGCTTTAAGATGCCGCCGAGCCCAGTACGCTATCTGAAGTAGGAGCGACGTAAGTTGAACAAATGTGATAGAATTACGCTGAATTCTTAAATTAACCATAATATAAAATGATCTAATCGGGTCTCTGTTTGCCCTACCCTAGAAGTTTAACAGTGCATTTTACTCGCCATTTCATGCGCTTTGAGATGCCGCTTAGCCCAATACGCTATCTGAAATAGGAGCGACGTAAATTGAACAAATGTGATAGAATTTGGCTGAATTCTTAAATTAACCGTAATATAAAATGATCTAATCGGGTCTCTGTTCGCCCTACCCTAGAAGATTACTAGTGCATTTCACTCGTCATTTCATGCGCTTTGAGATGCCGCTTAGCCCAATACGCTATCTGCAATAGGAGCGACGTAAATTGAACAAATGTGATAGAATTCGGCTGAATTCTTAAATTAACCATAATATAAAATGATCTAATCGGGTCTCTGTTAGCCCTACCCTAGAACTTTAACAGTGCATTTTACTCGCCATTTCATGCGCTTTGAGATACCGCTTAGCCCAATACGCTATCTGAAATAGGAGCGACGTAAATTGAACAAATGTGATAGAATTTCCCTGAAATCTTATATTAAACAAAATATAAAATGATCTAAACGGGACTCTGATTGCCCTATCATAGAAGTTTAGTAGTGCATTTTACGCGCCATTCCACGCGCTTTAAGATGCCGCCTAGCCCAGTACGCTATCTGAAATAGGAGCGACGTAAGTTGAACAAATGTGATAGAATTACGCTGAATTCTTATATTAACCGTAATATAAAATGATCTAATCGGGTCCCTGTTTGCCTTATCCTAGAAGTTTAATAGTGAATTTTACTCGCCATTTCATGCGCATTGAGATGCCGCTTAGCCCAATACGCTATCTGAAATAGGAGCGACGTAAATTGAACAAATATGATAGAGTTTCGCTGAATTCTTAAATTAACCATAATATAAAATCATCTTATCGGGTCTCTGTTTGCCCTACCCTAGAAGTTTAATAGTGCATTTTACTCGCCATTTCTTGCGCTTTAAGATGCCGCCGAGCCCAGTACGCTATCTGAAGTAGGAGCGACGTAAATTGAACAATTCTGATAGAATTTCGCTGAATTCTTATATTAACCAAAATATAAAATGATCTAGTCGGGTCTCTGATTGCCCTATCATAGAAGTTTAATAGTGCATTTTGATCGCCATTCCACGCGCTTTAAGATGCCGCCTAGCCCAGTATGCTATCTGAAATTGGAGCGACGTAAATTGAACAAATGTCACAGAATTTTGCTGACATCTTAAATTAACCATAATATAAAATGATCTAATCGGGTCTCTGTTTGCCGTACCCTAGAAGTTTAATAGTGCATTTTACTCGCCATTTCATGCGCTTTGAGATGGCGCATAGCCCAATACGATATCTGAAATAGGAGCGACGTAAATTGAACAAATGTGATAGAATTCGGCTGAATTCTTAAATTAACCATAATATAGAATGATCTAATCGGGTCTCTGTTTGCCCTACCCTAGAAGTTTAACAGTGCATTTTACTCGCCATTTCATGCGCTTTGAGATTCCGTTTAGCCCAATACGCTATCAGAAATAGGGGCGACGTAAATTGAACAAATGTGATAGAATTTCCCTGAATACTTATATTAACCTTAATGTAAAATGATCTAATCGGGTCTCTGATTGCCCTATCATAGAAGTTTAATAGTGCATTTTACTCGCCAATCCACGCGCTTTAAGATTCCGCCTAGCCCAGTACGCTATCTGAAATAGGAGCGACGTAAATTGAACAAATGTGATAGAATTTGGCTGAATTCTTAAATTAACCATAATATAAAATGATCTAATCGGGTCTCTGTTTGCCCAACCCTAGAAGTTTAATAGTGCATTTTACTCGCCATTTCATGCGCTTTGAGATGGCGCTTAGCCCAATACGCTATCTGAAATAGGAGCGACGTAAGTTGAAAAATTGTGATAGAATTTCGCTGAATTCTTTTATGAACCATAATGTAAAATGATCTAATCGGGTCTCTGTTCTCCCTAGCCTAGAAGTTTAATGGTGCATTCTATTCTCCATTTCATGCGCTTTGAGATGCCGCTTAGCCCAATACGCTATCTGAAATAGGAGCGACGTAAATTGAACAAATGTGATAGAATTTCCCTGAAATCTTATATTAAACAAAATATAAAATGATCTAAACGGGACTCTGATTGCCCTATCATAGAAGTTTAGTCGTGCATTTTCCCGCCATTCCACGCGCTTTAAGATGCCGCCTAGCCCAGTACGCTATCTGAAATAGGAGCGACGTAAGTTGAACAAATGTGATAGAATTACGCTGAATTCTTATATTAACCGTAATATAAAATGATCTAATCGGGTCCCTGTTTGCCTTATCCTAGAAGTTTAATAGTGAATTTTACTCGCCATTTCATGCGCATTGAGATGCCGCTTAGCCCAATACGCTATCTGAAATAGGAGCGACGTAAATTGAACAAATGTGATAGAATTTGGCAGAATTCTTAAATTAACCATAATATAAAATGATCTAATCGGGTCTCTGTTTGCCCTACCCTAGAAGATTAATAGTGCATTTTACTCGCCATTTCTTGCGCTTTAAGATGCCGCCGAGCCCAGTACGCTATCTGAAGTAGGAGCGACGTAAGTTGAGCAAATGTGATAGAATTACGCTGCATTCTTAAATTAACCATAATATAAAATGATCTAATCGGGTCTCTGTTTGCCCTACCCTAGAAGTTTAACAGTGCATTTTACTCGCCATTTCATGCGCTTTGAGATGCCGCTTAGCCCAATACGCTATCTGAAATAGGAGCGACGTAAATTGAACAAATGTGATAGAATTTGGCTGAATTCTTAAATTAACCGTAATATAAAATGATCTAATCGGGTCTCTGTTCGCCCTACCCTAGAAGATTACTAGTGCATTTCACTCGTCATTTCATGCGCTTTGAGATGCCGCTTAGCCCAATACGCTATCTGCAATAGGAGCGACGTAAATTGAACAAATGTGATAGAATTCGGCTGAATTCTTAAATTAACCATAATATAAAATGATGTAATCGGGTCTCTGTTTGCCCTACCCTAGAAGTTTAACAGTGCATTTTACTCGCCATTTCATGCGCTTTGAGATACCGCTTAGCCAAATACGCTATCTGAAATAGGGGCGACGTAAATTGAACAAATGTGATAGAATTTCCCTGAATACTTACATTAACCTTAATGTAAAATGATCTAATCGGGTCTCTGTTCGCCCTACCCTAGAAGTTTAATAGTGCATTTCACTCGCCATTTCATGCGCTTTTTAGATGCCGCTTAGCCCAATACGCTATCTGAAATAGGAGCGACGCAAATAGAACAATTGTGATAGAATTTCGCTGAATTCTTATATTAACCAAAATATAAAATGATCTAATCGGGTCTCTGATTGCCCTATCATAGAAGTTTAATAGTGCATTTTACTCGCCAATCCACGCGCTTTAAGATTCCGCTTAGCCCAGTACGCTATCTGAAATAGGAGCGACGTAAATTGAACAAATGGGATAGAATTTGGCTGAAGTCTTAAATTAACCATAATATAAAATCATCTAATCGGGTCTCTGTTTGCCCTACCCTAGAAGTTTAATAGCGCATTTTATTCGCCATTTCATACGCTTTGAGATGCCGCTTTGCCCAATACGCTATCTGAAATAGGAGCGACGTAAATTGAACAAATGTGATAGAATTTCACTGAAATCTTATATTAACCAAAATATAAAATGATCTAATCGCGTCTCTGATTGCCCTAGCATAGAAGTTTAATAGTGCATTTTACTCGCCATTTCATGCGCTTTGAGGTGCCGCTTAGCCCAATACGCTATCTGAAATAGGAGCGACGTAAATTGAACAAATGTGATAGAATTTTGCTGAATTCTTAAATTAACCATAATATAAAATGATCTAATCGGGTCTCTGTTTGCCACACCCTAGAAGTTTAATAGCGGATTTTGCTCGCCATTTCATGCGCTTTGAGATGCCGCTTAGCCCAATACGCTATCTGAAATAGGAGCGACGTAAATTGAACAATTCTGATAGAATTTCGCTGAATTCTTATATTAACCAAAATATAAAATGATCTAGTCGCGTCTCTGATTGCCCTATCATAGAAGTTTAATAGTGCATTTTGATCGCCATTCCACGCGCTTTAAGATGCCGCCTAGCCCAGTATGCTATCTGAAATTGGAGCGACGTAAATTGAACAAATGTGACAGAATTTTGCTGACATCTTAAATTAACCATAATATAAAATGATCTAATCGGGTCTCTGTTTGCCCTACCCTACAAGTTTAGCAGTGCATTTTACTCGCCATTTCATGCGCTTTGAGATGCCGCTTAGCCCAATACGCTACCTGAAATAGGAGCGACGTAAATTGAACAAATGTGATAGAATTTCCCTGAATTCTTATATTAACCAAAATATAAAATGATCTAATCGGGTCTCTGATTGCCCTATCATAGAAGTTTAATAGTGCATTTTACTCGACAATCCACGCGCTTTAAGATTCCGCCTAGCCCAGTACGCTATTTGAAATAGGAGCGACGTAAATTGAACAAATCTGATAGAATTTGGCAGAATTCTTAAATTAACCATAATATAAAATGATCTAATCGGGTCTCTGTTTGCCCTACCCTAGAAGTTTAATAGTGCATTTTACTCGCCATTTCTTGCGCTTTAAGATGCCGCCGATCCCAGTACGCTATCTGAAGTAGGAGCGACGTAAGTTGAGCAAATGTGATAGAATTACGCTGAATTCTTAAATTAACCATAATATAAAATGATCTGATCGGGTCTCTGTTTGCCCTACCCTAGAAGTTTAACAGTGCATTTTACTCGCCATTTCATGCGCTTTGAGATGCCGCTTAGCCCAATACGCTATCTGAAATAGGAGCGACGTAAATTGAACAAATGTGATAGAATTTGGCTGAATTCTTAAATTAACCGTAATATAAAATGATCTAATCGGGTCTCTGTTCGCCCTACCCTAGAAGATTACTAGTGCATTTCACTCGTCATTTCATGCGCTTTGAGATGCCGCTTCGCCCAATACGCTATCTGCAATAGGAGCGACGTAAATTGAACAAATGTGATAGAATTCGGCTGAATTCTTAAATTAACCATAATATAAAATGATCTAATCGGGTCTCTGTTTGCCCTACCCTAGAAGTTTAACAGTGCATTTTACTCGCCATTTCATGCGCTTTGAGATACCGCTTAGCCAAATACGCTATCTGAAATAGGGGCGACGTAAATTGAACAAATGTGATAGAATTTCCCTGAATACTTACATTAACCTTAATGTAAAATGATCTAATCGGGTCTCTGTTCGCCCTACCCTAGAAGTTTAATAGTGCATTTCACTCGCCATTTCATGCGCTTTTTAGATGCCGCTTAGCCCAATACGCTATCTGAAATAGGAGCGACGCAAATAGAACAATTGTGATAGAATTTCGCTGAATTCTTATATTAACCAAAATATAAAATGATCTAATCGGGTCTCTGATTGCCCTATCATAGAAGTTTAATAGTGCATTTTACTCGCCAATCCACGCGCTTTAAGATTCCGCTTAGCCCAGTACGCTATCTGAAATAGGAGCGACGTAAATTGAACAAATGGGATAGAATTTGGCTGAAGTCTTAAATTAACCATAATATAAAATCATCTAATCGGGTCTCTGTTTGCCCTACCCTAGAAGTTTAATAGCGCATTTTATTCGCCATTTCATACGCTTTGAGATGCCGCTTTGCCCAATACGCTATCTGAAATAGGAGCGACGTAAATTGAACAAATGTGATAGAATTTCACTGAAATCTTATATTAACCAAAATATAAAATGATCTAATCGGGTCTCTGATTGCCCTAGCATAGAAGTTTAATAGTGCATTTTACTCGCCATTTCATGCGCTTTGAGGTGCCGCTTAGCCCAATACGCTATCTGAAATAGGAGCGACGTAAATTGAACAAATGTGATAGAATTTTGCTGAATTCTTAAATTAACCATAATATAAAATGATCTAATCGGGTCTCTGTTTGCCACACCCTAGAAGTTTAATAGCGGATTTTGCTCGCCATTTCATGCGCTTTGAGATGCCGCTTAGCCCAATACGCTATCTGAAATAGGAGCGACGTAAATTGAACAATTCTGATAGAATTTCGCTGAATTCTTATATTAACCAAAATATAAAATGATCTAGTCGCGTCTCTGATTGCCCTATCATAGAAGTTTAATAGTGCATTTTGATCGCCATTCCACGCGCTTTAAGATGCCGCCTAGCCCAGTATGCTATCTGAAATTGGAGCGACGTAAATTGAACAAATGTGACAGAATTTTGCTGACATCTTAAATTAACCATAATATAAAATGATCTAATCGGGTCTCTGTTTGCCCTACCCTACAAGTTTAGCAGTGCATTTTACTCGCCATTTCATGCGCTTTGAGATGCCGCTTAGCCCAATACGCTACCTGAAATAGGAGCGACGTAAATTGAACAAATGTGATAGAATTTCCCTGAATTCTTATATTAACCAAAATATAAAATGATCTAATCGGGTCTCTGATTGCCCTATCATAGAAGTTTAATAGTGCATTTTACTCGACAATCCACGCGCTTTAAGATTCCGCCTAGCCCAGTACGCTATTTGAAATAGGAGCGACGTAAATTGAACAAATCTGATAGAATTTGGCAGAATTCTTAAATTAACCATAATATAAAATGATCTAATCGGGTCTCTGTTTGCCCTACCCTAGAAGTTTAATAGTGCATTTTACTCGCCATTTCTTGCGCTTTAAGATGCCGCCGATCCCAGTACGCTATCTGAAGTAGGAGCGACGTAAGTTGAGCAAATGTGATAGAATTACGCTGAATTCTTAAATTAACCATAATATAAAATGATCTGATCGGGTCTCTGTTTGCCCTACCCTAGAAGTTTAACAGTGCATTTTACTCGCCATTTCATGCGCTTTGAGATGCCGCTTAGCCCAATACGCTATCTGAAATAGGAGCGACGTAAATTGAACAAATGTGATAGAATTTGGCTGAATTCTTAAATTAACCGTAATATAAAATGATCTAATCGGGTCTCTGTTCGCCCTACCCTAGAAGATTACTAGTGCATTTCACTCGTCATTTCATGCGCTTTGAGATGCCGCTTCGCCCAATACGCTATCTGCAATAGGAGCGACGTAAATTGAACAAATGTGATAGAATTCGGCTGAATTCTTAAATTAACCATAATATAAAATGATCTAATCGGGTCTCTGTTTGCCCTACCCTAGAAGTTTAACAGTGCATTTTACTCGCCATTTCATGCGCTTTGAGATACCGCTTAGCCAAATACGCTATCTGAAATAGGGGCGACGTAAATTGAACAAATGTGATAGAATTTCCCTGAATACTTATATTAACCTTAATGTAAAATGATCTAATCGGGTCTCTGTTCGCCCTACCCTAGAAGTTTAATAGTGCATTTCACTCGCCATTTCATACGCTTTGAGATGCCGCTTTGCCCAATACGCTATCTGAAATAGGAGCGACGTAAATTGAACAAATGTGATAGAATTTCACTGAATTCTTATATTAACCAAAATATAAAATGATCTAATCGGGTCTCTGATTGCCCTAGCATAGAAGTATAATAGTGCATTTTACTCGCCATTTCATGCGCTTTGAGATGCCGCTTAGCCCAATACGCTATCTGAAATAGGAGCGACGTAAATTGAACAAATGTGATAGAATTTTGCTGAATTCTTAAATTAACCATAATATAAAATGATCTAATCGGGTCTCTGTTTGCCACACCCTAGAAGTTTAATAGCGGATTTTGCTCGCCATTTCATGCGCTTTGAGATGCCGCTTAGCCCAATACGCTATCTGAAATAGAAGCGACGTAAATTAAACAAATATGATAGAGTTTCGCTGAATTCTTAAATTAACCATAATATAAAATCATCTTATCGGGTCTCTGTTTGCCCTACCCTAGAAGTTTAATAGTGCATTTTACTCGCCATTTCTTGCGCTTTAAGATGCCGCCGAGCCCAGTACGCTATCTGAAGGAGGAGCGACGTAAATTGAACAATTCTGATAGAATTTCGCTGAATTCTTATATTAACCAAAATATAAAATGATCTAGTCGGGTCTCTGATTGCCCTATCATAGAAGTTTAATAGTGCATTTTGATCGCCATTCCACGCGCTTTAAGATGCCGCCTAGCCCAGTATGCTATCTGAAATTGGAGCGACGTAAATTGAACAAATGTGACAGAATTTTGCTGACATCTTAAATTAACCATAATATAAAATGATCTAATCGGGTCTCTGTTTGCCCTACCCTACAAGTTTAGCAGTGCATTTTACTCGCCATTTCATGCGCTTTGAGATGCCGCTTAGCCCAATACGCTACCTGAAATAGGAGCGACGTAAATTGAACAAATGTGATAGAATTTGGCTGAATTCTTAAATTAACCGTAATATAAAATGATCTAATCGGGTCTCTGTTCGCCCTACCCTAGAAGATTACTAGTGCATTTCACTCGTCATTTCATGCGCTTTGAGATGCCGCTTAGCCCAATACGCTATCTGCAATAGGAGCGACGTAAATTGAACAAATGTGATAGAATTCGGCTGAATTCTTAAATTAACCATAATATGAAATGATCTAATCGGGTCTCTGTTTGCCCTACCCTAGAAGTTTAACAGTGCATTTTACTCGCCATTTCATGCGCTTTGAGATACCGCTTAGCCAAATACGCTATCTGAAATAGGGGCGACGTAAATTGAACAAATGTGATAGAATTTCCCTGAATACTTATATTAACCTTAATGTAAAATGATCTAATCGGGTCTCTGTTCGCCCTACCCTAGAAGTTTAATAGTGCATTTCACTCGCCATTTCATACGCTTTGAGATGCCGCTTTGCCCAATACGCTATCTGAAATAGGAGCGACGTAAATTGAACAAATGTGATAGAATTTCACTGAATTCTTATATTAACCAAAATATAAAATGATCTAATCGGGTCTCTGATTGCCCTAGCATAGAAGTTTAATAGTGCATTTTACTCGCCATTTCATGCGCTTTGAGATGCCGCTTAGCCCAATAAGCTATCTGAAATAGGAGCGACGTAAATTGAACAAATGTGATAGAATTTTGCTGAATTCTTAAATTAACCATAATATAAAATGATCTAATCGGGTCTCTGTTTGCCACACCCTAGAAGTTTAATAGCGGATTTTGCTCGCCATTTCATGCGCTTTGAGATGCCGCTTAGCCCAATACGCTATCTGAAATAGGAGCGACGTAAGTTGAAAAATTGTGATAGAATTTCGCTGAATTCTTTTATGAACCATAATGTAAAATGATCTAATCGGGTCTCTGTTCTCCCTAGCCTAGAAGTTTAATGGTGCATTCTATTCTCCATTTCATGCGCTTTGAGATGCCGCTTAGCCCAATACGCTATCTGAAATAGGAGCGACGTAAATTGAACAAATGTGATAGAATTTCCCTGAAATCTTATATTAAACAAAATATAAAATGATCTAAACGGGACTCTGATTGCCCTATCATAGAAGTTTAGTCGTGCATTTTACCCGCCATTCCACGCGCTTTAAGATGCCGCCTAGCCCAGTACGCTATCTGAAATAGGAGCGACGTAAGTTGAACAAATGTGATAGAATTACGCTGAATTCTTATATTAACCGTAATATAAAATGATCTAATCGGGTCCCTGTTTGCCTTATCCTAGAAGTTTAATAGTGAATTTTACTCGCCATTTCATGCGCATTGAGATGCCGCTTAGCCCAATACGCTATCTGAAATAGGAGCGACGTAAATTGAACAAATATGATAGAGTTTCGCTGAATTCTTAAATTAACCATAATATAAAGTCATCTTATCGGGTCTCTGTTTGCCCTACCCTAGAAGTTTAATAGTGCATTTTACTCGCCATTTCTTGCGCTTTAAGATGCCGCCGAGCCCAGTACGCTATCTGAAGTAGGAGCGACGTAAATTGAACAATTCTGATAGAATTTCGCTGAATTCTTATATTAACCAAAATATAAAATGATCTAGTCGGGTCTCTGATTGCCCTATCATAGAAGTTTAATAGTGCATTTTGATCGCCATTCCACGCGCTTTAAGATGCCGCCTAGCCCAGTATGCTATCTGAAATTGGAGCGACGTAAATTGAACAAATGTGACAGAATTTTGCTGACATCTTAAATTAACCATAATATAAAATGATCTAATCGGGTCTCTGTTTGCCCTACCCTACAAGTTTAGCAGTGCATTTTACTCGCCATTTCATGCGCTTTGAGATGCCGCTTAGCCCAATACGCTATCTGAAATAGGAGCGACGTAAATTGAACAAATGTGATAGAATTTGGCTGAATTCTTAAACTAACCATAATATAAAATCATCTTATCGGGTCTCTGTTTGCCCTACCCTAGAAGTTTAATAGTGCATTTTACTCGCCATTTCTTGCGCTTTAAGATGCCGCCGAGCCCAGTACGCTATCTGAAGTAGGAGCGACGTAAGTTGAACAAATGTGATAGAATTACGCTGAATTCTTAAATTAACCATAATATAAAATGATCTAATCGGGTCTCTGTTTGCCCTACCCTAGAAGTTTAACAGTGCATTTTACTCGCCATTTCATGCGCTTTGAGATGCCGCTTAGCCCAATACGCTATCTGAAATAGGAGCGACGTAAATTGAACAAATGTGATAGAATTTGGCTGAATTGTTAAATTAACCATAATATAAAATGATCTAATCGGGTCTCTGTTTGCCCTACCCTAGAAGTTTAATAGTGCATTTTACTCGCCATTTCATGCGCTTTGAGATGGCGCTTAGCCCAATACGCTATCTGAAATAGGAGCGACGTAAATTGAACAAATGTGATGGAATTTGGCTGAATTCTTAAATTAACCATAATATAAAATCATCTAATCGGGTCTCCGTTTGCCCTACCCTTGAAGTTTAATAGTGCGTTTTATTCGCCATTTCATACGATTTGAGATGCCGCTTTGCCCAATACGCTATCTGAAATAGAAGCGACGTAAATTGAACAAATGTGATAGAATTTCACTGAATTCTTATATTAACCAAAATATAAAATGATCTAATCGGGTCTCTGATTGCCCTAGCATAGAAGTTTAATAGTGCATTTTACTCGCCATTTCATGCGCTTTGAGATGCCGCTTAGCCCAATACGCTATCTGAAATAGGAGCGACGTAAGTTGAAAAATTGTGATAGAATTTCGCTGAATTCTTTTATGAACCATAATGTAAAATGATCTAATCGGGTCTCTGTTCTCCCTAGCCTAGAAGTTTAATAGTGCATTTTATTCTCCATTTCATGCGCTTTGAGATGCCGCTTAGCCCAATACGCTATCTGAAAGAAGAGCGACGTAAATTGAACAAATGTGATAGAATTTCCCTGAAATCTTATATTAAACAAAATATAAAATGATCTAAACGGGACTCTGATTGCCCTATCATAGAAGTTTAGTAGTGCATTTTACTCGCCATTCCACGCGCTTTAAGATGCCGCCTATCCCAGTACGCTATCTGAAATAGGAGCGACGTAAGTTGAACAAATGTGATAGAATTACGCTGCATTCTTATATTAACCGTAATATAAAATGATCTAATCGGGTCCCTGTTTGCCTTATCCTAGAAGTTTAATAGTGAATTTTACTCGCCATTTCATGCGCATTGAGATGCCGCTTAGCCCAATACGCTATCTGAAATAGGAGCGACGTAAATTGAACAAATATGATAGAGTTTCGCTGAATTCTTAAATTAACCATAATATAAAATCATCTTATCGGGCCTCTGTTTGCCCTACCCTAGAAGTTTAATAGTGCATTTTACTCGCCATTTCTTGCGCTTTAAGATGCCGCCGAGCCCAGTACGCTATCTGAAGTAGGAGCGACGTAAATTGAACAATTCTGATAGAATTTCGCTGAATTCTTATATTAACCAAAATATAAAATGATGTAGTCGGGTCTCTGATTGCCCTATCATAGAAGTTTAATAGTGCATTTTGATCGCCATTCCACGCGCTTTAAGATGCCGCCTAGCCCAGTATGCTATCTGAAATTGGAGCGACGTAAATTGAACAAACGTGACAGAATTTTGCTGACATCTTAAATTAACCATAATATAAAATGATCTAATCGGGTCTCTGTTTGCCCTACCCTACAAGTTTAGCAGTGCATTTTACTCGCCATTTCATGCGCTTTGAGATGCCGCTTAGCCCAATACGCTATCTGAAATAGGAGCGACGTAAATTGAACAAATGTGATAGAATTTGGCTGAATTCTTAAATTAACCATAATATAAAATCATCTTATCGGGTCTCTGTTTGCCCTACCCTAGAAGTTTAATAGTGCATTTTACTCGCCATTTCTTGCGCTTTAAGATGCCGCCGAGCCCAGTACGCTATCTGAAGTAGGAGCGACGTAAGTTGAACAAATGTGATAGAATTACGCTGAATTCTTAAATTAACCATAATATAAAATGATCTAATCGGGTCTCTGTTTGCCCTACCCTAGAAGTTTAACAGTGCATTATACTCGCCATTTCATGCGCTTTGAGATGCCGCTTAGCCCAATACGCTATCTGAAATAGGAGCGACGTAAATTGAACAAATGTGATAGAATTTGGCTGAATTGTAAAATTAACCATAATATAAAATGATCTAATCGGGTCTCTGTTTGCCCTACCCTAGAAGTTTAATAGTGCATTTTACTCGCCATTTCATGCGCTTTGAGATGGCGCTTAGCCCAATACGCTACCTGAAATAGGAGCGACATAAATTGAAGAAATGTGATGGAATTTGGCTGAATTCTTAAATTAACCATAATATAAAATCATCTAATCGGGTCTCCGTTTGCCCTACCCTTGAAGTTTAATAGTGCATTTTATTCGCCATTTCATACGATTTGAGATGCCGCTTTGCCCAATACGCTATCTGAAATAGAAGCGACGTAAATTGAACAAATGTGATAGAATTTCACTGAATTCTTATATTAACCAAAATATAAAATGATCTAATCGGGTCTCTGATTGCCCTAGCATAGAAGTTTAATAGTGCATTTTACTCGCCATTTCATGCGCTTTGAGATGCCGCTTAGCCCAATACGCTATCTGAAATAGGAGCGACGTAAATTGAACAAATGTGATAGAATTTTGCTGAATTCTTAAATTAACCATAATATAAAATCCTCTTATCGGGTCCCTGTTTGCCCTACCCTAGAAGTTTAATAGTGCATTTTACTCGCCATTTCTTGCGCTTTAAGATGCCGCCGAGCCCAGTACGCTATCTGAAGTAGGAGCGACGTAAATTGAACAATTCTGATAGAATTTCGCTGAATTCTTATATTAACCAAAATATAAAATGATCTAGTCGGGTCTCTGATTGCCCTATCATAGAAGTTTAATAGTGCATTTTGATCGCCATTCCACGCGCTTTAAGATGCCGCCTAGCCCAGTATGCTATCTGAAATTGGAGCGACGTAAATTGAACAAATGTGACAGAATTTTGCTGACATCTTAAATTAACCATAATATAAAATGATCTAATCGGGTCTCTGTTTGCCCTACCCTACAAGTTTAGCAGTGCATTTTACTCGACATTTCATGCGCTTTGAGATGCCGCTTAGCCCAATACGCTATCTGAAATAGGAGCGCCGTAAATTGAACAAATGGGATAGAATTTCCCTGAATTCTTATATTAACCAAAATATAAAATGATCTAATCGGGTCTCTGATTGCCCTATCATAGAAGTTTAATAGTGCATTTTACTCGACAATCCACGCGCTTTAAGATACCGCCTAGCCCAGTACGCTATTGGAAATAGGAGCGACGTAAATTGAACAAATGTGATAGAATTACGCAGAATTCTTAAATTAACCATAATATAAAATGATCTAATCGGGTCTCTGTTTGCCCTACCCTAGAAGTTTAATAGTGCATTTTACTCGCCATCTCTTGCGCTTTAAGATGCCGCCGAGCCCAGTACGCTATCTGAAGTAGGAGCGACGTAAGTTGAACAAATGTGATAGAATTACGCTGAATTCTTAAATTAACCATAATATAAAATGATCTAATCGGGTCTCTGTTTGCCCTACCCTAGAAGTTTAACAGTGCATTTTACTCGCCATTTCATGCGCTTTGAGATGCCGCTTAGCCCAATACGCTATCTGAAATAGGAGCGACGTAAATTGAACAAATGTGATAGAATTTGGCTAAATTCTTAAATTAACCGTAATATAAAATGATCTAATCGGGTCTCTGTTCGCCCTACCCTAGAAGATTACTAGTGCATTTCACTAGTCATTTCATGCGCTTTGAGATGCCGCTTAGCCCAATACGCTATCTGCAATAGGAGCGACGTAAATTGAACAAATGTGATAGAATTCGGCTGAATTCTTAAATTAACCATAATATAAAATGATCTAATCGGGTCTCTGTTTGCCCTACCCTAGAAGTTTAACAGTGCATTTTACTCGCCATTTCATGCGCTTTGAGATACCGCTTAGCCAAATACGCTATCTGAAATAGGGGCGACGTAAATTGAACAAATGTGATAGAATTTCCCTGAATACTTATATTAACCTTAATGTAAAATGATCTAATCGGGTCTCTGTTCGCCCTACCCTAGAAGTTTAATAGTGCATTTCACTCGCCATTTCATGCGCTTTGAGATGCCGCTTAGCCCAATACGCTATCTGAAATAGGAGCGACGCAAATAGAACAATTGTGATAGAATTTCGCTGAATTCTTATATTAACCAAAATACAAAATGATCTAATCGGGTCTCTGATTGCCCTATCATAGAAGTTTAATAGTGCATTTTACTCGCCAATCCACGCGCTTTAAGATTCCGCCTAGCCCAGTACGCTATCTGAAATAGGAGCGACGTAAATTGAACAAATGGGATAGAATTTCTCTGAATACTTATATTAACCTTAATGTAAAATGATCTAATCGGGTGTCTGATTGCCCTATCATAGAAGTTTAATAGTGCATTTTACTCGCCAATCCACGCGCTTTAAGATTCCGCCTAGCCCAGTACGCTATCTGAAATAGGAGCGACGTAAATTGAACAAATGTGATAGAATTTGGCTGAATTCTTAAATTAACCATAATATAAAATGATCTAATCGGGTCTCTGTTTGCCCTACCCTAGAAGTTTAATAGTGCATTTTACTCGCCATTTCATGCGCTTTGAGATGGCGCTTAGCCCAATACGCTATCTGAAATAGGAGCGACGTAAGTTGAACAAATGTGATAGAATTACGCTGAATTCTTAAATTAACCATAATATAAAATCATCTAATCGGGTCTCCGTTTGCCCTACCCTTGAAGTTTAATAGTGCATTTTATTCGCCATTTCATACGATTTGAGATGCCGCTTTGCCCAATACGCTATCTGAAATAGAAGCGACGTAAATTGAACAAATGTGATAGAATTTCACTGAATTCTTATATTAACCAAAATATAAAATGATCTAATCGGGTCTCTGATTGCCCTAGCATAGAAGTTTAATAGTGCATTTTACTCGCCATTTCATGCGCTTTGAGATGCCGCTTAGCCCAATACGCTATCTGAAATAGGAGCGACGTAAGTTGAAAAATTGTGATAGAATTTCGCTGAATTCTTTTATGAACCATAATGTAAAATGATCTAATCGGGTCTCTGTTCTCCCTAGCCTAGAAGTTTAATAGTGCATTTTATTCTCCATTTCATGCGCTTTGAGATGCCGCTTAGCCCAATACGCTATCTGAAATAGGAGCGACGTAAATTGAACAAATGTGATAGAATTTCCCTGAAATCTTATATTAAACAAAATATAAAATGATCTAAACGGGACTCTGATTGCCCTATCATAGAAGTTTAGTAGTGCATTTTACTCGCCATTCCACGCGCTTTAAGATGCCGCCTAGCCCAGTACGCTAACTGAAATAGGAGCGACGTAAGTTGAACAAATGTGATAGAATTACGCTGAATTCTTATATTAACCGTAATATAAAATGATCTAATCGGGTCCCTGTTTGCCTTATCCTAGAAGTTTAATAGTGCATTTTACTCGCCATTTCATGCGCTTTGAGATGGCGCTTAGCCCAATACGATATCTGAAATAGGAGCGACGTAAATTGAACAAATGTGATAGAATTTCGCTGAATTCTTAAATTAACCATAACATAAAATCATCTTATCGGGTCTCTGTTTGCCCTACCCTAGAAGTTTAATAGTGCATTTTACTCGCCATTTCTTGCGCTTTAAGATGCCGCCGAGCCCAGCACGCTATCTGAAGTAGGAGCGACGTAAATTGAACAATTCTGATAGAATTTCGCTGAATTCTTATATTAACCAAAATATAAAATGATGTAGTCGGGTCTCTGATTGCCCTATCATAGAAGTTTAATAGTGCATTTTGATCGCCATTCCACGCGCTTTAAGATGCCGCCTAGCCCAGTATGCTATCTGAAATTGGAGCGACGTAAATTGAACAAACGTGACAGAATTTTGCTGACATCTTAAATTAACCATAATATAAAATGATCTAATCGGGTCTCTGTTTGCCCTACCCTACAAGTTTAGCAGTGCATTTTACTCGCCATTTCATGCGCTTTGAGATGCCGCTTAGCCCAATACGCTATCTGAAATAGGAGGGACGTAAATTGAACAAATGTGATAGAATTTGGCTGAATTCTTAAATTAACCATAATATAAAATCATCTTATCGGGTCTCTGTTTGCCCTACCCTAGAAGTTTAATAGTGCATTTTACTCGCCATTTCTTGCGCTTTAAGATGCCGCCGAGCCCAGTACGCTATCTGAAGTAGGAGCGACGTAAGTTGAACAAATGTGATAGAATTACGCTGAATTCTTAAATTAACCATAATATAAAATGATCTAATCGGGTCTCTGTTTGCCCTACCCTAGAAGTTTAACAGTGCATTATACTCGCCATTTCATGCGCTTTGAGATGCCGCTTAGCCCAATACGCTATCTGAAATAGGAGCGACGTAAATTGAACAAATGTGATAGAATTTGGCTGAATTGTAAAATTAACCATAATATAAAATGATCTAATCGGGTCTCTGTTTGCCCTACCCTAGAAGTTTAATAGTGCATTTTACTCCCCATTTCATGCGCTTTGAGATGGCGCTTAGCCCAATACGCTACCTGAAATAGGAGCGACATAAATTGAACAAATGTGATGGAATTTGGCTGAATTCTTAAATTAACCATAATATAAAATCATCTAATCGGGTCTCCGTTTGCCCTACCCTTGAAGTTTAATAGTGCATTTTATTCGCCATTTCATACGATTTGAGATGCCGCTTTGCCCAATACGCTATCTGAAATAGAAGCGACGTAAATTGAACAAATGTGATAGAATTTCACTGAATTCTTATATTAACCAAAATATAAAATGATCTAATCGGGTCTCTGATTGCCCTAGCATAGAAGTTTAATAGTGCATTTTACTCGCCATTTCATGCGCTTTGAGATGCCGCTTAACCCAATACGCTATCTGAAATAGGAGCGACGTAAATTGAACAAATGTGATAGAATTTTGCTGAATTCTTAAATTAACCATAATATAAAATCCTCTTATCGGGTCCCTGTTTGCCCTACCCTAGAAGTTTAATAGTGCATTTTACTCGCCATTTCTTGCGCTTTAAGATGCCGCCGAGCCCAGTACGCTATCTGAAGTAGGAGCGACGTAAATTGAACAATTCTGATAGAATTTCGCTGAATTCTTATATTAACCAAAATATAAAATGATCTAGTCGGGTCTCTGATTGCCCTATCATAGAAGTTTAATAGTGCATTTTGATCGCCATTCCACGCGCTTTAAGATGCCGCCTAGCCCAGTATGCTATCTGAAATTGGAGCGACGTAAATTGAACAAATGTGACAGAATTTTGCTGACATCTTAAATTAACCATAATATAAAATGATCTAATCGGGTCTCTGTTTGCCCTACCCTACAAGTTTAGCAGTGCATTTTACTCGACATTTCATGCGCTTTGAGATGCCGCTTAGCCCAATACGCTATCTGAAATAGGAGCGCCGTAAATTGAACAAATGGGATAGAATTTCCCTGAATTCTTATATTAACCAAAATATAAAATGATCTAATCGGGTCTCTGATTGCCCTATCATAGAAGTTTAATAGTGCATTTTACTCGACAATCCACGCGCTTTAAGATACCGCCTAGCCCAGTACGCTATTGGAAATAGGAGCGACGTAAATTGAACAAATGTGATAGAATTTGGCAGAATTCTTAAATTAACCATAATATAAAATCATCTTATCGGGTCTCTGTTTGCCCTACCCTAGAAGTTTAATAGTGCATTTTACTCGCCATCTCTTGCGCTTTAAGATGCCGCCGAGCCCAGTACGCTATCTGAAGTAGGAGCGACGTAAGTTGAACAAATGTGATAGAATTACGCTGAATTCTTAAATTAACCATAATATAAAATGATCTAATCGGGTCTCTGTTTGCCCTACCCTAGAAGTTTAACAGTGCATTTTACTCGCCATTTCATGCGCTTTGAGATGCCGCTTAGCCCAATACGCTATCTGAAATAGGAGCGACGTAAATTGAACAAATGTGATAGAATTTGGCTAAATTCTTAAATTAACCGTAATATAAAATGATCTAATCGGGTCTCTGTTCGCCCTACCCTAGAAGATTACTAGTGCATTTCACTAGTCATTTCATGCGCTTTGAGATGCCGCTTAGCCCAATACGCTATCTGCAATAGGAGCGACGTAAATTGAACAAATGTGATAGAATTCGGCTGAATTCTTAAATTAACCATAATATAAAATGATCTAATCGGGTCTCTGTTTGCCCTACCCTAGAAGTTTAACAGTGCATTTTACTCGCCATTTCATGCTCTTTGAGATACCGCTTAGCCAAATACGCTATCTGCAATAGGAGCGACGTAAATTGAACAAATGTGATAGAATTCGGCTGAATTCTTAAATTAACCATAATATAAAATGATCTAATCGGGTCTCTGTTTGCCCTACCCTAGAAGTTTAACAGTGCATTTTACTCGCCATTTCATGCTCTTTGAGATACCGCTTAGCCAAATACGCTATCTGAAATAGGGGCGACGTAAATTGAACAAATGTGATAGAATTTCCCTGAATACTTATATTAACCTTAATGTAAAATGATCTAATCGGGTCTCTGTTCGCCCTACCCTAGAAGTTTAATAGTGCATTTCACTCGCCATTTCATGCGCTTTGAGATGCCGCTTAGCCCAATACGCTATCTGAAATAGGAGCGACGCAAATAGAACAATTGTGATAGAATTTCGCTGAATTCTTATATTAACCAAAATACAAAATGATCTAATCGGGTCTCTGATTGCCCTATCATAGAAGTTTAATAGTGCATTTTACTCGCCAATCCACGCGCTTTAAGATTCCGCCTAGCCCAGTACGCTATCTGAAATAGGAGCGACGTAAATTGAACAAATGGGATAGAATTTCCCTGAATACTTATATTAACCTTAATGTAAAATGATCTAATCGGGTCTCTGATTGCCCTATCATAGAAGTTTAATAGTGCATTTTACTCGCCAATCCACGCGCTTTAAGATTCCGCCTAGCCCAGTACGCTATCTGAAATAGGAGCGACGTAAATTGAACAAATGTGATAGAATTTGGCTGAATTCTTAAATTAACCATAATATAAAATGATCTAATCGGGTCTCTGTTTGCCCTACCCTAGAAGTTTAATAGTGCATTTTACTCGCCATTTCATGCGCTTTGAGATGGCGCTTAGCCCAATACGCTATCTGAAATAGGAGCGACGTAAGTTGAACAAATGTGATAGAATTACGCTGAATTCTTAAATTAACCATAATATAAAATGATCTAATCGGGTCTCTGTTTGCCCTACCCTAGAAGTTTAACAGTGCATTTTACTCGCCATTTCATGCGCTTTGAGATGCCGCTTAGCCCAATACGCTATCTGAAATAGGAGCGACGTAAATTGAACAAATGTGATAGAATTTGGCTGAATTCTTAAATTAACCGTAATATAAAATGATCTAATCGGGTCTCTGTTCGCCCTACCCTAGAAGATTACTAGTGCATTTCACTCGCCATTTCATGCGCTTTGAGATGCCGCTTAGCCCAATACGCTATCTGAAATAGGGGCGACGTAAATTGAACAAATGTGATAGAATTTCCCTGAATACTTATATTAACCTTAATGTAAAATGATCTAATCGGGTCTCTGTTTGCCCTACCCTAGAAGTTTAATAGTGCATTTTACTCGCCATTTCATGCGCTTTGAGATAGCGCTTAGCCCAATACGATATCTGAAATAGGAGCGACGTAAATTGAACAAATGTGATAGAATTTTGCTGAATACTTAAATTAACCATAATATAAAATGATCTAATCGGGTCTCTGTTTGCCACACCCTAGAAGTTTAATAGCGGATTTTGCTCGCCATTTCATGCGCTTTGAGATGCCGCTTAGCCCAATACGCTATCTGAAATAGGCGCGACGTAAGTTGAAAAATTGTGATAGAATTCCGCTGAATTCTTTTATGAACCATAATGTAAAATGATCTAATCGGGTCTCTGTTCTCCCTAGCCTAGAAGTTTAATAGTGCATTTTATTCTCCATTTCATGCGCTTTGAGATGCCGCTTAGCCCAATACGCTATCTGAAATAGGAGCGACGTAAATTGAACAAATGTGATACAATTTCCCTGAAATCTTATATTAAACAAAATATAAAATGATCTAAACGGGACTCTGATTGCCCTATCATAGAAGTTTAGTAGTGCATTTTACTCGCCATTCCACGCGCTTTAAGATGCCGCCTAGCCCAGTACGCTATCTGAAATAGGAGCGACGTAAGTTGAACAAATGTGATAGAATTACGCTGAATTCTTATATTAACCGTAATATAAAATGATCTAATCGGGTCCCTGTTTGCCTTATCCTAGAAGTTTAATAGTGCATTTTACTCGCCATTTCATGCGCTTTGAGATGGCGCTTAGCCCAATACGATATCTGAAATAGGAGCGACGTAAATTGAACAAATGTGATAGAATCTTGCTGAATTCTTAAATTAACCATAATATAAAATCATCTAATCGGGTCTCTGTTTGCCCTACCCTAGAAGTTTAATAGTGCATTTTATTCGCCATTTCATACGCTTTGAGATGCCGCTTTGCCCAATACGCTATCTGATATAGGAGCGACGTAAATTGAACAAATGTGATAGAATTTGGCTGAATTCTTAAATTAACCGTAATATAAAATGATCTAATCTGGTCTCTGTTTGCCCTACCCTAGAAGTTTAATAGTGCATTTTACTCGCCATTTCATGCGCTTTGAGATGGCGCTTAGCCCAATACGCTATCTGAAATAGGAGCGACGTAAATTGAACAAATGTGATAGAATTTGGCTGAAGTCTTAAATTAACCATAATATAAAATCATCTAATCGGGTCTCTGTTTGCCCTACCCTAGAAGTTTAATAGTGCATTTTATTCGCCATTTCATACGCTTTGAGATGCCGCTTTGCCCAATACGCTATCTGAAATAGGGGCGACGTAAATTGAACAAATGTGATAGAATTTGGCTGAATTCTTAAATTAACCGTAATATAAAATGATCTAATCTGGTCTCTGTTCGCCCTACCCTAGAAGATTACTAGTGCATTTCACTCGTCATTTCATGCGCTTTGAGATGCCGCTTAGCCCAATACGCTATCTGAAATAGGGGCGACGTAAGTTGAACAAATGTGATAGAATTTCCCTGAATACTTATATTAACCTTAATGTAAAATGATCTAATCGGGTCTCTGATTGCCCTATCATAGAAGTTTAATAGTGCATTTTACTCGCCAATCCACGCGCTTTAAGATTCCGCCTAGCCCAGTACGCTATCTGAAATAGGAGCGACGTAAATTGAACAAATGTGATAGAATTTGGCTGAATTCTTAAATTAACCATAATATAAAATGATCTAATCGGGTCTCTGTTTGCCCTACCCTAGAAGTTTAATAGTGCATTTTACTCGCCATTTCATGCGCTTTGAGATGGCGCTTAGCCCAATACGCTATCTGAAATAGGAGCGACGTAAATTGAACAAATGTGATAGAATTTGGCTGAAGTCTTAAATTAACCATAATATAAAATCATCTAATCGGGTCTCTGTTTGCCCTACCCTAGAAGTTTAATAGTGCATTTTATTCGCCATTTCATACGCTTTGAGATGCCGCTTTGCCCAATACGCTATCTGAAATAGGGGCGACGTAAATTGAACAAATGTGATAGAATTTCCCTGAATACTTATATTAACCTTAATGTAAAATGATCTAATCGGGTCTCTGTTCGCCCTACCCTAGAAGTTTAATAGTGCATTTCACTCGCCATTTCATGCGCTTTGAGATGCCGCTTAGCCCAATACGCTATCTGAAATAGGAGCGACGCAAATAGAACAATTGTGATAGAATTTCGCTGAATTCTTATATTAACCAAAATATAAAATGATCTAATCGGGTCTCTGATTGCCCTATCATAGAAGTTTAATAGTGCATTTTACTCGCCAATCCACGCGCTTTAAGATTCCGCCTCGTCCAGTACGCTATCTGAAATAGGAGCGACGTAAATTGAACAAATGGGATAGAATTTCCCTGAATACTTATATTAACCTTAATGTAAAATGATCTAATCGGGTCTCTGATTGCCCTATCATAGAAGTTTAATAGTGCATTTTACTCGCCAATCCACGCGCTTTAAGATTCCGCCTAGCCCAGTACGCTATCTGAAATAGGAGCGACGTAAATTGAACAAATGTGATAGAATTTGGCTGAATTTTTAAATTAACCATAATATAAAATGATCTAATCGGGTCTCTGTTTGCCCTACCCTAGAAGTTTAATAGTGCATTTTACTCGCCATTGCATGCGCTTTGAGATGGCGCTTAGCCCAATACGCTATCTGAAATAGGAGCGACGTAAATTGAACAAATGTGATAGAATTTGGCTGAATTCTTAAATTAACCATAATATAAAATCATCTTATCGGGTCTCTGATTGCCCTATCATAGAAGTTTAATAGTGCATTTTACTCGACAATCCACGCGCTTTAAGATTCCGCCTAGCCCAGTACGCTATTTGAAATAGGAGCGACGTAAGTTGAACAAATGTGATAGAATTACGCTGAATTATTATATTAACCGTAATATAAAATTATCTAATCGGGTCTCTGTTTGCCCTACCCTAGAAGTTTAATAGTGCACTTTGCTCGCCATTTCATGCGCTTTGAGGTGGCGCTTCGCCCAATAAGCTATCTGAAATAGGAGCGACGTAAATTGAACAAATGTGATAGAATTTCGCTGAATTCTTATATTAACCAAAGTATAAAATGATCTAATCGGGACTCTGATTGCCCTATCATAGAAGTTTAATAGTGAATTTTACTCGCCCTTCCACGCGCTTTAAGATGCCGCCTAGCCCAGTACGCTATCTGAAATAGGAGCGACGTAAGTTGAACAAATGTGATAGAATTTGGCTGAATTCTTAAATTAACCATAATATAAAATGATCTAATCGGGTCTCTGTTTGCCCTATCATAGATGTTTAATAGTGCATTTCACTCGTCATTTCATGCGCTTTGAGATGCCGCATAGCCCAGTACGCTATCTGAAATAGGAGCGACGTAAGTTGAACAAATGTGATAGAATTACGCTCAATTATTATATTAACAGTAATATAAAATTATCTAATCGGGTCTCTGTTTGCCCTACCCTAGAAGTTTAACAGTGCATTTTACTCGCCATTTCATGCGGTTTGAGATGCCGCTTAGCCCAATACGCTATCTGAAATAGGAGCGACGTAAATTGAACGATTGTGATAGAATTCCGCTGAATTCTTATATTGACCAAAATATAAAATGATCTAGTCGGGTCTCTGATTGCCCTATCATAGAAGTTTAATAGTGCATTTTGATCGCCATTCCACGCGCTTTAAGATGCCGCCTAGCCCAGTACGCTGTCTGAAATTGGAGCGACGTAAATTGAACAAATGTGACAGAATTTTGCTGACATCTTAAATTAACCATAATATAAAATGATCTAATCGGGTCTCAGTTTGCCCTACCCTACAAGTTTAGCAGTGCATTTTACTCGCCATTTCATGCGCTTTGAGATGCCGCTTAGCCCAATACGCTATATGAAATATCAGCGACGTAAATTGAACAAATGTGATAGAATCACGCTGAATTCTTAAATAAACCATAATATAAAATGATCTAATCGGGTCTCTGTTTGCCCTACCCTAGAAGTTTAATAGTGCATTTTACTCGCCATTTCATGCGCTTTGAGATGCCGCTTAACCCAATACGCTATCTGAAATAGGAGCAACGAAAGTTGAACAAATGTGATAGAATTTCGCTGAATTCTTATATTAACCGTAATATAAAATGATGTAATCGGGTCTCTGTTTGCCTTATCCTAGAAGTTTAACAGTGCATTTCAATCGTCATATCATGCGCTTTGAGATGCCTCTTAGCCCAATAAGCTATCTGAAATAGGAGCGACGTAAATTGAACAAATGTGATAAAATTTCGCAGAATCCTTATGTTAACCAAAATATAAAATGATCTAATCTGGTCTCTGTTCGCCCTAGCCTAGAAGTTTAATAGTGCATTTTGTTCGCCATTTCATGCGCTTTGTGATGCCGCTTAGCCCAATACGCTATCTGAAATAGGAGCGACGTAATTTGAACAAATGTGATAGAATTTCCCTGAAATCTTATATTAAACAAAATATAAAATGATCTAATCGGGTCTCTGATTGCTCTATCATAGAAGTTTAGTAGTGCATTTTACTCCCCTTCCACGCGCTTTAAGATGCCGCCTAGCCCAGTACGCTATCTGAAATAGGAGCGACGTAAATTGAACAAATGTGATAGAATTTCGCTGAATTCTTATATTAACCTTAATGTAAAATGATCTAATCGGGTGTCTGTTTGCCCTACCCTAGAAGTTTAATAGTGCATTTTACTCGCCATTCCACCCGCTTTAAGATGCCGCCTAGCCCAGTACGCTATCTGAAATAGGAGCGACGTAAATTGAACAAATGTGATAGAATTTTGCTGAATTCTTAAATTAACCATAATATAAAATGATCTAATCGGGTCTCTGATTGCCCTATCATAGAATTTTAATAGTGCATTTTAATCGCCATTCCACGCGCTTTAAGATTCCGCCTAGCCCAGTACGCTATTTGAAATAGGAGCGACGTAAGTTGAACAAATGTGATAGAATTACGCTGAATTGTAAAATTAACCATAATATAAAATGATCTAATCGGGTCTCTGTTTGCCCTACCCTAGAAGTTTAATAGTGCATTTTACTCGCCATTTCATGCGCTTTGAGATGGCGCTTAGCCCAATACGCTACCTGAAATAGGAGCGACATAAATTGAACAGATGTGATGGAATTTGGCTGAATTCTTAAATTAACCATAATATAAAATCATCTAATCGGGTCTCCGTTTGCCCTACCCTTGAAGTTTAATAGTGCATTTTATTCGCCATTTCATACGATTTGAGATGCCGCTTTGCCCAATACGCTATCTGAAATAGAAGCGACGTAAATTGAACAAATGTGATAGAATTTCACTGAATTCTTATATTAACCAAAATATAAAATGATCTAATCGGGTCTCTGATTGCCCTAGCATAGAAGTTTAATAGTGCATTTTACTCGCCATTTCATGCGCTTTGAGATGCCGCTTAGCCCAATACGCTATCTGAAATAGGAGCGACGTAAATTGAACAAATGTGATAGAATTTTGCTGAATTCTTAAATTAACCATAATATAAAATCCTCTTATCGGGTCCCTGTTTGCCCTACCCTAGAAGTTTAATAGTGCGTTTTACTCGCCATTTCTTGCGCTTTAAGATGCCGCCGAGCCCAGTACGCTATCTGAAGTAGGAGCGACGTAAATTGAACAATTCTGATAGAATTTCGCTGAATTCTTATATTAACCAAAATATAAAATGATCTAGTCGGGTCTCTGATTGCCCTATCATAGAAGTTTAATAGTGCATTTTGATCGCCATTCCACGCGCTTTAAGATGCCGCCTAGCCCAGTATGCTATCTGAAATTGGAGCGACGTAAATTGAACAAATGTGACAGAATTTTGCTGACATCTTAAATTAACCATAATATAAAATGATCTAATCGGGTCTCTGTTTGCCCTACCCTACAAGTTTAGCAGTGCATTTTACTCGACATTTCATGCGCTTTGAGATGCCGCTTAGCCCAATACGCTATCTGAAATAGGAGCGCCGTAAATTGAACAAATGTGATAGAATTTCCCTGAATTCTTATATTAACCAAAATATAAAATGATCTAATCGGGTCTCTGATTGCCCTATCATAGAAGTTTAATAGTGCATTTTACTCGACAATCCACGCGCTTTAAGATACCGCCTAGCCCAGTACGCTATTGGAAATAGGAGCGACGTAAATTGAACAAATGTGATAGAATTTGGCAGAATTCTTAAATTAACCATAATATAAAATCATCTTATCGGGTCTCTGTTTGCCCTACCCTAGAAGTTTAATAGTGCATTTTACTCGCCATCTCTTGCGCTTTAAGATGCCGCCGAGCCCAGTACGCTATCTGAAGTAGGAGCGACGTAAGTTGAACAAATGTGATAGAATTACGCTGAATTCTTAAATTAACCATAATATAAAATGATCTAATCGGGTCTCTGTTTGCCCTACCCTAGAAGTTTAACAGTGCATTTTACTCGCCATTTCATGCGCTTTGAGATGCCGCTTAGCCCAATACGCTATCTGAAATAGGAGCGACGTAAATTGAACAAATGTGATAGAATTTGGCTAAATTCTTAAATTAACCGTAATATAAAATGATCTAATCGGGTCTCTGTTCGCCCTACCCTAGAAGATTACTAGTGCATTTCACTAGTCATTTCATGCGCTTTGAGATGCCGCTTAGCCCAATACGCTATCTGCAATAGGAGCGACGTAAATTGAACAAATGTGATAGAATTCGGCTGAATTCTTAAATTAACCATAATATAAAATGATCTAATCGGGTCTCTGTTTGCCCTACCCTAGAAGTTTAACAGTGCATTTTACTCGCCATTTCATGCGCTTTGAGATACCGCTTAGCCAAATACGCTATCTGAAATAGGGGCGACGTAAATTGAACAAATGTGATAGAATTTCCCCTGAATACTTATATTAACCTTAATGTAAAATGATCTAATCGGGTCTCTGTTCGCCCTACCCTAGAAGTTTAATAGTGCATTTCACTCGCCATTTCATGCGCTTTGAGATGCCGCTTAGCCCAATACGCTATCTGAAATAGGAGCGACGCAAATAGAACAATTGTGATAGAATTTCGCTGAATTCTTATATTAACCAAAATACAAAATGATCTAATCGGGTCTCTGATTGCCCTATCATAGAAGTTTAATAGTGCATTTTACTCGCCAATCCACGCGCTTTAAGATTCCGCCTAGCCCAGTACGCTATCTGAAATAGGAGCGACGTAAATTGAACAAATGGGATAGAATTTCCCTGAATACTTATATTAACCTTAATGTAAAATGATCTAATCGGGTCTCTGATTGCCCTATCATAGAAGTTTAATAGTGCATTTTACTCGCCAATCCACGCGCTTTAAGATTCCGCCTAGCCCAGTACGCTATCTGAAATAGGAGCGACGTAAATTGAACAAATGTGATAGAATTTGGCTGAATTCTTAAATTAACCATAATATAAAATGATCTAATCGGGTCTCTGTTTGCCCTACCCTAGAAGTTTAATAGTGCATTTTACTCGCCATTTCATGCGCTTTGAGATGGCGCTTAGCCCAATACGCTATCTGAAATAGGAGCGACGTAAATTGAACAAATGTGATAGAATTTGGCTGAAGTCTTAAATTAACCATAATATAAAATCATCTAATCGGGTCTCTGTTTGCCCTACCCTAGAAGTTTAATAGTGCATTTTATTCGCCATTTCATACGCTTTGAGATGCCGCTTTGCCCAATACGCTATCTGAAATAGGGGCGACGTAAATTGAACAAATGTGATAGAATTTGGCTGAATTCTTAAATTAACCGTAATATAAAATGATCTAATCTGGTCTCTGTTCGCCCTACCCTAGAAGATTACTAGTGCATTTCACTCGACATTTCATGCGCTTTGAGATGCGGCTTAGCCCAATACGCTATCTGAAATAGGGGCGACGTAAGTTGAACAAATGTGATAGAATTTCCCTGAATACTTATATTAACCTTAATGTAAAATGATCTAATCGGGTCTCTGATTGCCCTATCATAGAAGTTTAATAGTGCATTTTACTCGCCAATCCACGCGCTTTAAGATTCCGCCTAGCCCAGTACGCTATCTGAAATAGGAGCGACGTAAATTGAACAAATGTGATAGAATTTGGCTGAATTCTTAAATTAACCATAATATAAAATGATCTAATCGGGTCTCTGTTTGCCCTACCCTAGAAGTTTAATAGTGCATTTTACTCGCCATTTCATGCGCTTTGAGATGGCGCTTAGCCCAATACGCTATCTGAAATAGGAGCGACGTAAATTGAACAAATGTGATAGAATTTGGCTGAAGTCTTAAATTAACCATAATATAAAATCATCTAATCGGGTCTCTGTTTGCCCTACCCTAGAAGTTTAATAGTGCATTTTATTCGCCATTTCATACGCTTTGAGATGCCGCTTTGCCCAATACGCTATCTGAAATAGGGGCGACGTAAATTGAACAAATGTGATAGAATTTCCCTGAATACTTATATTAACCTTAATGTAAAATGATCTAATCGGGTCTCTGTTCGCCCTACCCTAGAAGTTTAATAGTGCATTTCACTCGCCATTTCATGCGCTTTGAGATGCCGCTTAGCCCAATACGCTATCTGAAATAGGAGCGACGCAAATAGAACAATTGTGATAGAATTTCGCTGAATTCTTATATTAACCAAAATATAAAATGATCTAATCGGGTCTCTGATTGCCCTATCATAGAAGTTTAATAGTGCATTTTACTCGCCAATCCACGCGCTTTAAGATTCCGCCTCGTCCAGTACGCTATCTGAAATAGTAGCGACGTAAATTGAACAAATGGGATAGAATTTCCCTGAATACTTATATTAACCTTAATGTAAAATGATCTAATCGGGTCTCTGATTGCCCTATCATAGAAGTTTAATAGGGCATTTTACTCGCCAATCCACGCGCTTTAAGATTCCGCCTAGCCCAGTACGCTATCTGAAATAGGAGCGACGTAAATTGAACAAATGTGATAGAATTTGGCTGAATTTTTAAATTAACCATAATATAAAATGATCTAATCGGGTCTCTGTTTGCCCTACCCTAGAAGTTTAATAGTGCATTTTACTCGCCATTTCATGCGCTTTGAGATGGCGCTTAGCCCAATACGCTATCTGAAATAGGAGCGACGTAAATTGAACAAATGTGATAGAATTTGGCTGAATTCTTAAATTAACCATAATATAAAATCATCTTATCGGGTCTCTGATTGCCCTATCATAGAAGTTTAATAGTGCATTTTACTCGACAATCCACGCGCTTTAAGATTCCGCCTAGCCCAGTACGCTATTTGAAATAGGAGCGACGTAAGTTGAACAAATGTGATAGAATTACGCTGAATTATTATATTAACCGTAATATAAAATTATCTAATCGGGTCTCTGTTTGCCCTACCCTAGAAGTTTAATAGTGCACTTTGCTCGCCATATCATGCGCTTTGAGGTGGCGCTTCGCCCAATAAGCTATCTGAAATAGGAGCGACGTAAATTGAACAAATGTGATAGAATTTCGCTGAATTCTTATATTAACCAAAGTATAAAATGATCTAATCGGGACTCTGATTGCCCTATCATAGAAGTTTAATAGTGAATTTTACTCGCCCTTCCACGCGCTTTAAGATGCCGCCTAGCCCAGTACGCTATCTGAAATAGGAGCGACGTAAGTTGAACAAATGTGATAGAATTTGGCTGAATTCTTAAATTAACCATAATATAAAATGATCTAATCGGGTCTCTGTTTGCCCTATCATAGAAGTTTAACAGTGCATTTTACTCGCCATTTCATGCGGTTTGAGATGCCGCTTAGCCCAATACGCTATCTGAAATAGGAGCGACGTAAATTGAACGATTGTGATAGAATTCCGCTGAATTCTTATATTGACCAAAATATAAAATGATCTAGTCGGGTCTCTGATTGCCCTATCATAGAAGTTTAATAGTGCATTTTGATCGCCATTCCACGCGCTTTAAGATGCCGCCTAGCCCAGTACGCTATCTGAAATTGGAGCGACGTAAATTGAACAAATGTGACAGAATTTTGCTGACATCTTAAATTAACCATAATATAAAATGATCTAATCGGGTCTCAGTTTGCCCTACCCTACAAGTTTAGCAGTGCATTTTACTCGCCATTTCATGCGCTTTGAGATGCCGCTTAGCCCAATACGCTATCTGAAATAGGAGCGACGCAAATTGAACAAAGGTGATAGAATTTTTCTGAATTCTTAAATAAACCATAATATGAAATGATCTAATCGGGTCTCTGTTTGCCCTACCCTAGAAGTTTAACAGTGCATTTTACTCGTAATTTCATGGGCTTTGAGAAGCCGCTTAGCCCAATACGCTATCTGAAATAAGAGCGACGTAAATTGAACATATGTGATAGGATTTCGCTGAATTCTTATATTAACCGTAATATAAAATGATCTAATCGGGTCTCTGTTTGCATTACCATAGAAGTTTAATACTGCATTTTACTCGCCATTTCATGCGCTTTGAGATGCCGCTTAGCCCAATAGCTATCTGAAATAGGAGCGACGTAAATTGAACAAATGTGATAGGATTTCGCTGAATTCTTAAATTAACCATAATATAAAATGATCTAATCGGGTCTCTGATTGCCCTACCCTAGAAGTTTAATAGTGCATTTTACTCGCCATTTCATGCGCTTTGAGATGCCGCTTAGCCCAATAGCTATCTGAAATAGGAGCGACGTAAATTGAACAAATGTGATAGGATTTCGCTGAATTCTTATATTAACCGTAATATAAAATGATCTAATCGGGTCTCTGTTTGCATTACCATAGAAGTTTAATAGTGCATTTCACTCGGCATTTAATGCGCTTTGAGATGCCGCTTAGCCCAATAGCTATCTGAAATAGGAGCGACGTAAATTGAACAAATGTGATAGGATTTCGCTGAATTCTTATATTAACCGTAATATAAAATGATCTAATCGGGTCTCTGTTTGCATTACCATAGAAGTTTAATACTGCATTTTACTCGCCATTTCATGCGCTTTGAGATGCCGCTTAGCCCAATAGCTATCTGAAATAGGAGCGACGTAAATTGAACAAATGTGATAGGATTTCGCTGAATTCTTAAATTAACCATAATATAAAATGATCTAATCGGGTCTCTAAGTGCCCAACCCTAGAAGCTTAATAGTGCATTTTACTCGCCATTTCTTGCGCTTTGAGATGCCGCTTAGCCCAATACGCTATCTGAAATAGGAGCGACGTAAATTGAACAAATGTGATAGAATTTCCCTGAAATGTTATAGTAAACAAAATATAAAATGATCTAATCGGAACTCTGATTGCCCTATCATAGAAGTTTAGTAGTGCATTTTACTCGCCCTTCCACGCGCTTGAAGATGCCGCCTAGCCCAGTACGCTATCTGAAATAGGAGCGACGTATGTTGAACAAATGTGATAGAATTACGCTGAATTCTTATATTAACCGTAATATAAAATGATCTAATCGGGTCTCTGTTCGCCCTAGCGTAGAAGCTTAATAGTGCATTTTATTCGTCATTTCATGCGCTTTGAGATGCCGCTTAGCCCAATACGCTATCTGAAATAGGAGCGACGTAAATTGAACAAATGTGATAGAATTTCCCTGAATACTTATATTAACCGTAATATAAAATGATCTAATCGGGTCTCCGATTGCCCTATCATAGAAGTTTAATAGTGCATTTTACTCGCCATTCCACACGCTTTAATATGCCGCCTGGCCCAGTACGCTATCTGAAATAGGAACGACGTAAATTGAACAAATGTGATAGAATTTTGCTGAATTCTTAAATTAACCATAATATAAAATGATCTAATCGGGTCTCTGATTGCCCTACCCTAGAAGTTTAATAGTGCATTTTACTCGCCATTTCATGCGCTTTGAGATGCCGCTTAGCCCAATACGCTATCTGAAATAGGCGCGACGTAAATTGAACAAATGTGATAGAATTTCGCTGAATTCTTATATTATCCAAAATATAAAATGATCTAATCGGGTCTCTGATTGCCCTATCATAGAAGCTTAATAGTTCATTTTACTCGCCATTCCACGCGCTTTAAGTTGCCGCCTAGCCCAGTACGCTATCTGAAATAGGAGCAACGTAAGTTGAACAAATGTCACAGAATTACGCTGAATTCTTATATTAACCGTAATATAAAATGATCAAATCGGGTCTCCGTTTGCCTTATCCTAGAAGTTTAATAGTGCATTTTACTGGCCATTTCATGCGCATTGAGATGCCGCTTAGCCCAATACGCTATCTGAAATAGGAGCGATGTAAATTGGACAAATATGATAGAGTTTCGCTGAATTCTTAAATTAACCATAATATAAAATGATCTTATCGGGTCTCTGTTTGCCCTACCCTAGAAGTTTAATAGTGCATTTTACTCGACATTTCTTGCGCTTTGAGATGCCGCTTAGCTCAATACGCTATCTGAAATATCAGCGACGTAAATTGAACAAATCTGATAGAATTACGCTGCATTCTTATATTAACCGTAATATAAAATGATCTAATCGGATCTCTGTTTGCCTTATCCTAGAAGTTTAATAGTGCCCTTCACTCGTCATTTCATGCTTTTTGAGATGCCGCTTAGCCCAATACGCTATCTGAAATAGGAGCGACGTAAATTGAACAAATGTGATAAAATTTCGCTGAATTCTTATATTAACCAAAATATAAAATGATCTAATCGGCTCTCTGATTGCCCTATCATAGAAGTTTAGTAGTGCATTTTACTCGCCCTTCCACGCGCTTTAAGAGGCCGCCTAGTCCAGTACGCTATCTGAAATAGGAGCGACGTAAGTTGCACAAATGTGATAGAATTACGCAGAATTCTTAAATTAACCATAATATAAAATGATCTAATCGGGTCTCTGTTCGCCCTACCCTAGAAGTTTAATAGTGCATTTTACTCGCCATTTCATGCGCTTTGAGATGGCGCTTAGCCCAATACGCTATCTGAAATAGGAGCGACGTAAATAGAACAATTGTGATAGAATTTCGCTCGATTCTTATATTAACCAAAATGTAAAATGATCTAATCGGGTCTCTGATTGCCCTATCGTAGATGTTTAATAGTGCATTTCAATCGTCATCTCATGCGCTTTGAGATGCCGCCTAGCCCAGTACGCTATCTGAAATATGAGCGACGGAACTTGAACAAATGTGATAGAATTACGCTCAATTATTATATCAACCATAATATAATATGATCTAATCGGGTCTCTGTTTGCCCTACTCTATAAGTTTAATAGTGCATTTTACTCGCCATTTCATGCGCTTTGAGATGCCGCTTAGCCCAATACGCTAGCTGAAATAGGAGCGACGTAAATAGAACAATTGTGATAGAATTTCGCTCGATTCTTATATTAACCAAAATATAAAATGATCTAATCGGGTCTCTGATTGCCCTATCATAGAAGTTTAATAGTGCATTTTACTCGCCAATCCACGCGCTTTAAGATTCCGCCTAGCCCAGTACGCTATCTGAAATAGGAGCGACGTAAATTGAACAAATGTGATAGAATATGGCTGAATTCTTAAATTAACCATAATATAAAATGATCTAATCGGGTCTCTGTTTGCCCTACCCTAGACGGTTAATAGTGCATTTTACTCGCCATTTCATGCGCTTTGAGATTGCGCTTAGCCCAATACGCTATCTGAAATAGGAGCGACGTAAATTGAACGAATGTGATAGAATTTCGCTGAATTCTTATATTAACCAAAATATAAAATGATCTAATCGGGTCTCTGATAGCCCTATCATAGAAGTTTAATAGTGCATTTTACTCGCCATGCCACGCGCTTTAAGATGCCGCCTAGCCCAGTACGCTATCTGAAATAGGAGCGACGTAAATTGAACAAATGTGATAGAATTTTGCTGAATTCTTATATTAACCGTAATATAACATTATCTAATCGGGTCTCTGTTTGCCCTACCCCAGAAGTTTAACAGTGCACATTGCTCGCCATTTCATGCGCTTTGAGATGGCGCTTAGCCCAATACGCTATCTGAAATAGGAGCGACGTAAATTGAACAAATGTGATAGAATTTCCCTGAAATCTTATATTAAACAAAATATAAAATGATCTAAACGGGACTCTGATTGCCCTATCATAGAAGTTTAGAAGTGCATTTTACTCGCCCTTCCACGCGCTTTAAGATGCCGCCTAGCCCAGTACGCTATCTGAAATAGGAGCGACGTATGTTGAACAAATGTGATAGAATTACGCTGAATTCTTATATTAACCTTAATGTAAAATGATCTAATCGGGTCTCTGCTCGCCCTACCCTAGAAGATTTCTAGTGCATTTCACTCGCCATTTCATGCGCTTTGAAATGCCGCTTAGCCCAATACGCTATCTGAAATAGGAGCGACGTAAATAGAACAATTGTGATAGAATTTCGCTGAATTCTTATATTACCCAAAATATAAAATGATCTAATCGGGTCTCTGATTGCCCTATCATAGAAGTTTAATAGTGCATTTTACTCGCCAATCCACGCGCTTTAAGATTCCGCCTAGCCCAGTACGCTATCTGAAATAGGAGCGACGTAAATTGAACAAATGTGATAGAATTTTGCTGAATTCTTAAATTGACCATAATATAAAATGATGTAATCGGGTCTCTGTTAGCCCTACCCAAGAAGTATAATAGTGCATTTCTCTCGTCATTTCATGCGCTTTGAGATGCCGCTTAGCCCAATACGCTATCTGAAATAGGAGCGACGTAAATTGAACAAATGTGATAGAATTTCCCTGAAATCTTATATTAAACAAAATATAAAATGATCTAAACGGGACTCTGATTGCCCTATCATAGAAGCTTAGAAGTGCATTTTACTCGCCCTTCCACGCGCTTTAAGATGCCGCCTAGCCCAGTACGCTATCTGAAATAGGAGCGACGTATGTTGAACAAATGTGATAGAATTACGCTGAATTCTTATATTAACCTTAATGTAAAATGATCTAATCGGGTCTCTGCTCGCCCTACCCTAGAAGATTTCTAGTGCATTTCACTCGCCATTTCATGCGCTTTGAGATGCCGCTTATCCCAATACGCTAACTGAAATAGGAGCGACGTAAATAGAACAATTGTGATAGAATTTCGCTGAATTCTTATATTACCCAAAATATAAAATGATCTAATCGGGTCTCTGATTGCCCTATCATAGAAGTTTAATAGTGCATTTTACTCGCCAATCCACGCGCTTTAAGATTCCGCCTAGCCCAGTACGCTATCTGAAATAGGAGCGACGTAAATTGAACAAATGTGATAGAATTTGGCTGAATTCTTAAATTAACCATAATATAAAATGATCTGATCGGGTCTCTGTTTGCCCTACCCTAGAAGTTTTATAGTGCATTTTACTCGCCATTTCATGCGCTTTCAGATGGCGCTTAGCCCAATACGCTATCTGAAATAGGAGCGACGCAAATTGAACAAAGGTGATAGAATTTTTCTGAATTCTTAAATAAACCATAATATGAAATGATCTGATCGGGTCTCTGTTTGCCCTACCCTAGAAGTTTAACAGTGCATTTTACTCGTAATTTCATGGGCTTTGAGAAGCCGCTTAGCCCAATACGCTATCTGAAATAGGAGCGACGTAAATTGAACATATGTGATAGAATTTCGCTGAATTCTTATAATAATCTTAATGTAAAATGATCTAATCGGGTCTTTGTTCGCCCTACCCTAGAAGTTTAGCAGTGCATTTTACTCGCCATTTCATGCGCTTTGAGATGCCGCTTAGCCCAATACGATATCTGCAATAGGAGCGACGTAAATTGAACAAATGTGATAGAATTTCGCTGAATTCTTATATTAACCAAAATATAAAATGATCTAATCGGGTCTCTGATTGCCCTATCCTAGAAGTTTAATAGTGCATTTCACTCGTCATTTCATGCGCTTTGAGATGCCTCTTAGCCCTATAAGCAATCTGAAATAGGAGCGACGTAAATTGAACAAATGTGATAGAATTTCGCTGAATTCTTTTATTAACCTTAACGTAAAATGATCTAATCCGGTCTCTGTTCGCCCTACCCTAGAAGTTTAATAGTGCATTTTATTCGCCATTTCATGCGCTTTGAGATGCCGCTTAGCCCAATACGCTATCTGAAATAGGAGCGACGTAAATTGAACAAATGTGATAGAATTTCGCTGAATTCTTAAATTAACCATAATATAAAATGATCTATGCGGGTCTCTGCTTGCCCTACCATAGAAATTTAATAGCGCATTTTACTCCTCATTTCATGCGCTTTGAGATGCCGCTTAGCCCAATACGCTATCTGAAATAGGAGCGATGTAAATTGAACAAATGTGATAGAATTACTCTGAATTCTTATATTAACCGTAATATAAAATGATGCAATCGGGTCTCTGTTTGCCTTATCCTAAAAGAGTATAATAGTGCATTACACTCGTCATTTCATGCGCTTTCAGATGCCTCTTAGCCCAATAAGCTATCTGAAATAGGAGCGACGTAAATTGAACAAATGTGATAGAATTTTTCTGAATTCTTAAATAAACCATAATATGAAATGATCTAATCGGGTCTCTGTTTGCCCTACCCCAGAAGTTTAATAGTGCACATTGCTCGCCATTTCATGCGCTTTGAGATGGCGCTTAGCCCAATACGCTATCTGAAATAGGAGCGACGTAAATTGAACAAATGTGATAGAATTTCGCTGAATTCTTATATTAACCAAAATATAAAATGATCTAATCGGGTTTCTGATTGCCCTATCACAGAAGTTTAATAGTGCATTTTACTCGCCATTTCACGCGCTTTAAGATGCCACCTAGCCCAGTACGCTATCTGAAATAGGAGCGACGTAAATTGAACAAATGTGATAGAATTTTGCTGAATTCTTAAATTGACCATAATATAAAATGATGTAATCGGGTCTCTGTTAGCCCTACCCAAGAAGTATAATAGTGCATTTCTCTCGTCATTTCATGCGCTTTGAGATGCCGCTTAGCCCAATACGCTATCTGAAATAGGAGCGACGTAAATTGAACAAATGTGATAGAATTTCCCTGAAATCTTATATTAAACAAAATATAAAATGATCTAAACGGGACTCTGATTGCCCTATCATAGAAGCTTAGAAGTGCATTTTACTCGCCCTTCCACGCGCTTTAAGATGCCGCCTAGCCCAGTACGCTATCTGAAATAGGAGCGACGTATGTTGAACAAATGTGATAGAATTACGCTGAATTCTTATATTAACCTTAATGTAAAATGATCTAATCGGGTCTCTGCTCGCCCTACCCTAGAAGATTTCTAGTGCATTTCACTCGCCATTTCATGCGCTTTGAGATGCCGCTTATCCCAATACGCTAACTGAAATAGGAGCGACGTAAATAGAACAATTGTGATAGAATTTCGCTGAATTCTTATATTACCCAAAATATAAAATGATCTAATCGGGTCTCTGATTGCCCTATCATAGAAGTTTAATAGTGCATTTTACTCGCCAATCCACGCGCTTTAAGATTCCGCCTAGCCCAGTACGCTATCTGAAATAGGAGCGACGTAAATTGAACAAATGTGATAGAATTTGGCTGAATTCTTAAATTAACCATAATATAAAATGATCTGATCGGGTCTCTGTTTGCCCTACCCTAGAAGTTTTATAGTGCATTTTACTCGCCATTTCATGCGCTTTCAGATGGCGCTTAGCCCAATACGCTATCTGAAATAGGAGCGACGCAAATTGAACAAAGGTGATAGAATTTTTCTGAATTCTTAAATAAACCATAATATGAAATGATCTAATCGGGTCTCTGTTTGCCCTACCCTAGAAGTTTAACAGTGCATTTTACTCGTAATTTCATGGGCTTTGAGAAGCCGCTTAGCCCAATACGCTATCTGAAATAGGAGCGACGTAAATTGAACATATGTGATAGAATTTCGCTGAATTCTTATAATAATCTTAATGTAAAATGATCTAATCGGGTCTTTGTTCGCCCTACCCTAGAAGTTTAGCAGTGCATTTTACTCGCCATTTCATGCGCTTTGAGATGCCGCTTAGCCCAATACGATATCTGCAATAGGAGCGACGTAAATTGAACAAATGTGATAGAATTTCGCTGAATTCTTATATTAACCAAAATATAAAATGATCTAATCGGGTCTCTGATTGCCCTATCCTAGAAGTTTAATAGTGCATTTCACTCGTCATTTCATGCGCTTTGAGATGCCTCTTAGCCCTATAAGCAATCTGAAATAGGAGCGACGTAAATTGAACAAATGTGATAGAATTTCGCTGAATTCTTTTATTAACCTTAACGTAAAATGATCTAATCCGGTCTCTGTTCGCCCTACCCTAGAAGTTTAATAGTGCATTTTATTCGCCATTTCATGCGCTTTGAGATGCCGCTTAGCCCAATACGCTATCTGAAATAGGAGCGACGTAAATTGATCAAATGTGATAGAATTTCGCTGAATTCTTAAATTAACCATAATATAAAATGATCTATGCGGGTCTCTGCTTGCCCTACCATAGAAATTTAATAGCGCATTTTACTCCTCATTTCATGCGCTTTGAGATGCCGCTTAGCCCAATACGCTATCTGAAATAGGAGCGATGTAAATTGAACAAATGTGATAGAATTACTCTGAATTCTTATATTAACCGTAATATAAAATGATGCAATCGGGTCTCTGTTTGCCTTATCCTAAAAGAGTATAATAGTGCATTACACTCGTCATTTCATGCGCTTTCAGATGCCTCTTAGCCCAATAAGCTATCTGAAATAGGAGCGACGTAAATTGAACAAATGTGATAGAATTTTTCTGAATTCTTAAATAAACCATAATATGAAATGATCTAATCGGGTCTCTGTTTGCCCTACCCCAGAAGTTTAATAGTGCACATTGCTCGCCATTTCATGCGCTTTGAGATGGCGCTTAGCCCAATACGCTATCTGAAATAGGAGCGACGTAAATTGAACAAATGTGATAGAATTTCGCTGAATTCTTATATTAACCAAAATATAAAATGATCTAATCGGGTCTCTGATTGCCCTATCACAGAAGTTTAATAGTGCATTTTACTCGCCATTTCACGCGCTTTAAGATGCCACCTAGCCCAGTACGCTATCTGAAATAGGAGCGACGTAAATTGAACAAATGTGATAGAATTTTGCTGAATTCTTAAATTGACCATAATATAAAATGATGTAATCGGGTCTCTGTTAGCCCTACCCAAGAAGTATAATAGTGCATTTCTCTCGTCATTTCATGCGCTTTGGGATGCCGCTTAGCCCAATACGCTATCTGAAATAGGAGCGACGTAAATTGAACAAATGTGATAGAATTTCCCTGAAATCATATATTAAACAAAATATAAAATGATCTAAACGGGACTCTGATTGCCCTATCATAGAAGTTTAGAAGTGCATTTTACTCGCCCTTCCACGCGCTTTAAGATGCCGCCGAGCCCAGTACGCTATCTGAAATAGGAGCGACGTATGTTGAACAAATGTGATAGAATTACGCTGAATTCTTATATTAACCTTAATGTAAAATGATCTAATCGGGTCTCTGCTCGCCCTACCCTAGAAGATTTCTAGTGCATTTCACTCGCCATTTCATGCGCTTTGAGATGCCGCTTAGCCCAATACGCTATCTGAAATAGGAGCGACGTAAATAGAACAACTGTGATAGAATTTCGCTGAATTCTTATATTACCCAAAATATAAAATGATCGAATCGGGTCTCTGATTGCCCCATCATAGAAGTTTAATAGTGCATTTTACTCGCCAATCCACGCGCTATAAGATTCCGCCTAGCCCAGTACGCTATCTGAAATAGGAGCGACGTAAATTGAACAAATGTGATAGAATTTGGCTGAATTCTTAAATTAACCATAATATAAAATGATCTGATCGGGTCTCTGTTTGCCCTACCCTAGAAGTTTAATAGTGCTTTTTACTCGCCATTTCATGCGCTTTGAGATGGCGCTTAGCCCAATACGCTATCTGAAATAGGAGCGACGCAAATTGAACAAAGGTGATAGAATTTTTCTGAATTCTTAAATAAACCATAATATGAAATGATCTAATCGGGTCTCTGTTTGCCCTACCCTAGAAGTTTAACAGTGCATTTTACTCGTAATTTCATGGGCTTTGAGAAGCCGCTTAGCCCAATACGCTATCTGAAATAAGAGCGACGTAAATTGAACATATGTGATAGAATTTCGCTGAATTCTTATAATAATCTCAATGTAAAATGATCTAATCGGGTCTTTGTTCGCCCTACCCTAGAAGTTTAACAGTGCATTTTACTCGTAATTTCATGGGCTTTGAGAAGCCGCTTAGCCCAATACGCTATCTGAAATAAGAGCGACGTAAATTGAACATATGTGATAGAATTTCGCTGAATTCTTATAATAATCTCAATGTAAAATGATCTAATCGGGTCTTTGTTCGCCCTACCCTAGAAGTTTAGCAGTGCATTTTACTCGCCATTTCATGCGCTTTGAGATAGCGCTTAGCACAATACGCTATCTGAAATAGGAGCGACGTAAATTGAACGAATGTGATAGAATTTCGCTGAATTCTTATATTAACCAAAATATAAAATGATCTAATCGGGTCTCTGATTGCCTTATCATAGAAGTTTAATAGTGCATTTTACTCGCCATTTCACGCGCTTTAAGATGCCGCCTAGCCCAGTACGCTATCTGAAATAGGAGCGACGTAAGTTGAACAAATGTGATAGAATTACGCTGAATTCTTATATTAACCGTAACATAAAATGATCTAATCGGGTCTCTGGTTGCCCTACCCTAGAAGTTTAATAGTGCATTTTACTCGCCATTTCTTGCGCTTTGAGATGCCGCTTAGCCCAATACGCTATCTGAAATTGGAGCGACGTAAGTTGAACAAATGTGATAGAATTACGCTGAATTATTATATTAACCGTAATATAAAATGATCTAATCGGGTCTCTGGTTGCCCTACCCTAGAAGTTTAATAGTGCATTTTACTCGCCATTTCTTGCGCTTTGAGATGCCGCTTAGCCCAATACGCTATCTGAAATATCAGCGACGTAAATTGAACAAATGTGATAGAATTACGCTGAATTCTTCTATTAACCGTAATATAAAATGATCTACTCGGGTCTCTGTTTGCCTTATCCTAGAAGTTTAATAGTGCATTTTACTCGCCATTTCATGCGCATTGAGATGCCGCTTAGACCAATACGCTATCTGAAATTGGAACGACGTAAATTGAACAAATATGATAGAGTTTCGCTGAATTCTTAAATTAACCATAATATAAAATGATCTTATCGGGTCTCTGCTTGCCCTACCATAGAAGTTTAATAGTGCATTTTACTCGCCATTTCTTGCGCTTTAAGATGCCGCCTAGCCCAGTAGGCTATCTGAAATAGGAGCGACGTAAATTGAACAAATGTGATAGAATTACGCTGAATTCTTAAATTAACCATAATATAAAATGATGTAATCGGGTCTCTGTTTGCCCTACCCTAGAAGTTTAATAGTGCATTTCACTCGTCATTTCATGCGCTTTGAGATGCCTCTTAGCCCTATAAGCTATCTAAAATAGGAGCGACGTAAATTGAACAAATGTGATAGAATTTTTCTGAATTCTTAAATAAACCATAATATGAAATGATCTAATCGGGTCTCTGTTTGCCCTACCCTAGAAGTTTAACAGTGCATTTTACTCGCCATTTCATGCGCTTTCAGATGCCGCTTAGCCCAATACGCTATCTGAAATTGGAGCGACGTAAATTGAACAAATATGATAGAGTTTCGCAGAATTCTTAAATTAACCATAATATAAAATGATCTTATCGGGTCTCTGTTTGCCCTACCCTAGAAGTTTAATAGTGCATTTTACTCGCCATTTCTTGCGCTTTGAGATGCCGCTTAGCCCAATACGCTATCTGAAATATCAGCGACGTAAATTGAACAAATGTGATAGAATTACTCTGAATTCTTATATTAACCGTAATATAAAATGATGCAATCGGGTCTCTGTTTGCCTTATCCTAGAAGTTTAATAGTGCATTTCACTCGTCATTTCATGCGCTTTCAGATGCCTCTTAGCCCAATAAGCTATCTGAAATAGGAGCGACGTAAATTGAACAAATGTGATAGAATTTTTCTGAATTCTTAAATAAACCATAATATGAAATGATCAAATCGGGTCTCTGTTTGCCCTACCCTAGAAGCTTAACAGTGCATTTTACTCGGCATTTCATGCGCTTTGAGATGCCGCTTAGCCGAATACACTATCTGAAATAGGAGCGACGTAAATTGAACAAATGTGATAGAATTTCCCTGAATACTTATATTAACCTTAATGTAAAATGATCTAATCGGGTCTCTGTTCGCCCTACCCTAGAATTTTAATAGTGCATTTCACTCGCCATTTCATGCGCTTTGAGATGCCGCTTAGCCCAATACGCTATCTGAAATAGGAGCGACGTAAATAGAACAATTGTGATAGAATTTCGCTGAATTCTTATATTAACCAAAATATAAAATGATCTAATCGGGTCTCTGATTGCCCTATCCTAGAACTTTAATAGTGCATTTCACTCGTCATTTCATGCGCTTTGAGATGCCTCTTAGCCCAATAAGCTATCTGAAATAGGAGCGACGTAAATTGAACAAATGTGATAGAATTTTTCTGAATTCTTAAATAAACCATAATATGAAATGATCTAATCGGGTCTCTGTTTGCCCTACCCCAGAAGTTTAATAGTGCACATTGCTCGCCATTTCATGCGCTTTGAGATGGCGCTTAGCCCAATACGCTATCTGAAATAGGAGCGACGTAAATTGAACAAATGTGATAGAATTTCGCTGAATTCTTATATTAACCAAAATATAAAATGATCTAATCGGGTTTCTGATTGCCCTATCACAGAAGTTTAATAGTGCATTTTACTCGCCATTTCACGCGCTTTAAGATGCCGCCTAGCCCAGTACGCTATCTGAAATAGGAGCGACGTAAATTGAACAAATGTGATAGAATTTTGCTGAATTCTTAAATTGACCATAATATAAAATGATGTAATCGGGTCTCTGTTAGCCCTACCCAAGGAGTATAATAGTGCATTTCTCTCGTCATTTCATGCGCTTTGGGATGCCGCTTAGCCCAATACGCTATCTGAAATAGGAGCGACGTAAATTGAACAAATGTGATAGAATTTCCCTGAAATCATATATTAAACAAAATATAAAATGATCTAAACGGGACTCTGATTGCCCTATCATAGAAGTTTAGAAGTGCATTTTACTCGCCCTTCCACGCGCTTTAAGATGCCGCCGAGCCCAGTACGCTATCTGAAATAGGAGCGACGTATGTTGAACAAATGTGATAGAATTACGCTGAATTCTTATATTAACCTTAATGTAAAATGATCTAATCGGGTCTCTGCTCGCCCTACCCTAGAAGATTTCTAGTGCATTTCACTCGCCATTTCATGCGCTTTGAGATGCCGCTTAGCCCAATACGCTATCTGAAATAGGAGCGACGTAAATAGAACAACTGTGATAGAATTTCGCTGAATTCTTATATTACCCAAAATATAAAATGATCGAATCGGGTCTCTGATTGCCCCATCATAGAAGTTTAATAGTGCATTTTACTCGCCAATCCACGCGCTTTAAGATTCCGCCTAGCCCAGTACGCTATCTGAAATAGGAGCGACGTAAATTGAACAAATGTGATAGAATTTGGCTGAATTCTTAAATTAACCATAATATAAAATGATCTGATCGGGTCTCTGTTTGCCCTACCCTAGAAGTTTAATAGTGCATTTTACTCGCCATTTCATGCGCTTTGAGATGGCGCTTAGCCCAATACGCTATCTGAAATAGGAGCGACGCAAATTGAACAAAGGTGATAGAATTTTTCTGAATTCTTAAATAAACCATAATATGAAATGATCTAATCGGGTCTCTGTTTGCCCTACCCTAGAAGTTTAACAGTGCATTTTACTCGTAATTTCATGGGCTTTGAGAAGCCGCTTAGCCCAATACGCTATCTGAAATAAGAGCGACGTAAATTGAACATATGTGATAGAATTTCGCTGAATTCTTATAATAATCTCAATGTAAAATGATCTAATCGGGTCTTTGTTCGCCCTACCCTAGAAGTTTAACAGTGCATTTTACTCGTAATTTTATGGGCTTTGAGAAGCCGCTTAGCCCAATACGCTATCTGAAATAAGAGCGACGTAAATTGAACATATGTGATAGAATTTCGCTGAATTCTTATAATAATCTCAATGTAAAATGATCTAATCGGGTCTTTGTTCGCCCTACCCTAGAAGTTTAGCAGTGCATTTTACTCGCCATTTCATGCGCTTTGAGATAGCGCTTAGCCCAATACGCTATCTGAAATAGGAGCGACGTAAATTGAACGAATGTGATAGAATTTCGCTGAATTCTTATATTAACCAAAATATAAAATGATCTAATCGGGTCTCTGATTGCCTTATCATAGAAGTTTAATAGTGCATTTTACTCGCCATTTCACGCGCTTTAAGATGCCGCCTAGCCCAGTACGCTATCTGAAATAGGAGCGACGTAAGTTGAACAAATGTGATAGAATTACGCTGAATTCTTATATTAACCGTAACATAAAATGATCTAATCGGGTCTCTGGTTGCCCTACCCTAGAAGTTTAATAGTGCATTTTACTCGCCATTTCTTGCGCTTTGAGATGCCGCTTAGCCCAATACGCTATCTGAAATTGGAGCGACGTAAGTTGAACAAATGTGATAGAATTACGCTGAATTATTATATTAACCGTAATATAAAATGATCTAATCGGGTCTCTGGTTGCCCTACCCTAGAAGTTTAATAGTGCATTTTACTCGCCATTTCTTGCGCTTTGAGATGCCGCTTAGCCCAATACGCTATCTGAAATATCAGCGGCGTAAATTGAACAAATGTGATAGAATTACGCTGAATTCTTCTATTAACCGTAATATAAAATGATCTACTCGGGTCTCTGTTTGCCTTATCCTAGAAGTTTAATAGTGCATTTTACTCGCCATTTCATGCGCATTGAGATGCCGCTTAGACCAATACGCTATCTGAAATTGGAACGACGTAAATTGAACAAATATGATAGAGTTTCGCTGAATTCTTAAATTAACCATAATATAAAATGATCTTATCGGGTCTCTGCTTGCCCTACCATAGAAGTTTAATAGTGCATTTTACTCGCCATTTCTTGCGCTTTAAGATGCCGCCTAGCCCAGTAGGCTATCTGAAATAGGAGCGACGTAAATTGAACAAATGTGATAGAATTACGCTGAATTCTTAAATTAACCATAATATAAAATGATGTAATCGGGTCTCTGTTTGCCCTACCCTAGAAGTTTAATAGTGCATTTCACTCGTCATTTCATGCGCTTTGAGATGCCTCTTAGCCCTATAAGCTATCTAAAATAGGAGCGACGTAAATTGAACAAATGTGATAGAATTTTTCTGAATTCTTAAATAAACCATAATATGAAATGATCTAATCGGGTCTCTGTTTGCCCTACCCTAGAAGTTTAACAGTGCATTTTACTCGCCATTTCATGCGCTTTCAGATGCCGCTTAGCCCACTACGCTATCTGAAATTGGAGCGACGTAAATTGAACAAATATGATAGAGTTTCGCAGAATTCTTAAATTAACCATAATATAAAATGATCTTATCGGGTCTCTGTTTGCCCTACCCTAGAAGTTTAATAGTGCATTTCACTCGCCATTTCTTGCGCTTTGAGATGCCGCTTAGCCCAATACGCTATCTGAAATATCAGCGACGTAAATTGAACAAATGTGATAGAATTACTCTGAATTCTTATATTAACCGTAATATAAAATGATGCAATCGGGTCTCTGTTTGCCTTATCCTAGAAGTTTAATAGTGCATTTCACTCGTCATTTCATGCGCTTTCAGATGCCTCTTAGCCCAATAAGCTATCTGAAATAGGAGCGACGTAAATTGAACAAATGTGATAGAATTTTTCTGAATTCTTAAATAAACCATAATATGAAATGATCAAATCGGGTCTCTGTTTGCCCTACCCTAGAACTTTAACAGTGCATTTTACTCGGCATTTCATGCGCTTTGAGATGCCGCTTAGCCGAATACACTATCTGAAATAGGAGCGACGTAAATTGAACAAATGTGATAGAATTTCCCTGAATACTTATATTAACCTTAATGTAAAATGATCTAATCGGGTCTCTGTTCGCCCTACCCTAGAATTTTAATAGTGCATTTCACTCGCCATTTCATGCGCTTTGAGATGCCGCTTAGCCCAATACGCTATCTGAAATAGGAGCGACGTAAATAGAACAATTGTGATAGAATTTCGCTGAATTCTTATATTAACCAAAATATAAAATGATCTAATCGGGTCTCTGATTGCCCTATCCTAGAACTTTAATAGTGCATTTCACTCGTCATTTCATGCGCTTTGAGATGCCTCTTAGCCCAATAAGCTATCTGAAATAGGAGCGACGTAAATTGAACAAATGTGATAGAATTTTTCTGAATTCTTAAATAAACCATAATGTGAAATGATCTAATCGGGTCTCTGTTTGCCCTACCCTAGAAGTTTAATAGTGCATTTTATTCGCCATTTCTTGCGCTTTGAGATGCCGCCTAGCCCAGTAGGCTATCTGAAATAGGAGCGACGTAAATAGAACAATTGTGATAGAATTTCGCTGAATTCTTATATTAACCAAAATATAAAATGATCTAATCGGGTCTCTGATTGCCCTATCCTAGAACTTTAATAGTGCATTTCACTCGTCATTTCATGCGCTTTGAGATGCCGCTTAGCCCAATACGCTATCTGAAATAGGAGCGACGTAAATAGAACAACTGTGATAGAATTTCGCTCAATTCTTATATTAACCAAAATATAAAATGATCTAATCGGGTCTCTGGTTGCCCTATCATAGAAGTTTAATAGTGCATTTTACTCGCCAATCCACGCGCTTTAAGATTCCGCCTAGCCCAGTACGCTATCTGAAATAGGAGCGACGTAAACTGAAAAAATGTGTTAGAATTTCCCGGAATTCTTATATTAACCTTAATGTAAAATGATCTAATCGGGTCTCTGTTCGCCCTACCCTAGAAGTTTAATAGTTCATTTCACTCGCCATTTCATGCGCTTTGAGATGCCGCTTAGCCCAATATGCTATCTGAAATAGGAGCGACGTAAATAGAACAAATGTGATAGAATTTCGCTGAATTCTTATATTAACCAAAATATAAAATGATCTAATCGGGTCTCTGATTGCCTTATCATAGTAGTTTAATAGTGCATTTTACTCGCCATTTCACGCGCTTTAAGATGCCGCCTAGCCCAGTACGCTATCTGAAATAGGACTGACGTAAATTGAACAAATGTGATAGAATTTTGCTGAATTCTTAAATTAACCATAATATAAAATGATGTAATCGGGTCTCTGTTAGCCCTACCCAAGAAGTATAATAGTGCATTTCTCTCGTCATTTCATGCGCTTTGAGATGCCGCTTAGCCCAATACGCTATCTGAAATAGGAGCGACGTAAATTGAACAAATGTGATAGAATTTTGCTGAATTCTTAAATTAACAATAATATAAAATGATGTAATCGGGTCTCTGCTTGCCCTACCCAAGAAGTTTAATAGTGCATTTCTCTCGTCATTTCATACGCTTTGTGATGCCGCTTAGCCGAATACGCTATCTGAAATAGGAGCGACGTAAATTGAACAAATGTGATAGAATTTCCCTGAAATCTTATATTAAACAAAATATAAAATGATCTAAACGGGACTCT
>CAKAJE020000956.1:0-75262 GCA_916610135.2 Macropis europaea | reverse complement strand
CATAGATGATTAATAGTGCATTTTACTCGCCACTCCACGCGCTTTAGGATACCGCCTAGCCCAGTGCGCTATCCGAAATAGGAGCGACGTAAATTGAACAAATGTGATAGAATTTCCCTGAAATCTTAAATTAACCATAACATAAAAATGATCTAATCGGGTCTCTGTTTGCCCTACCCTAGAAGTTTAATAGTGCATTTTACTCGCCATTTCATGCGCTTTGAGATGCCGCTTAGCCCGATACGCTATCTGAAATAGGAGCGACGTAAATTGAACAAATGTTGTAGAATTTCGCTGAATTCTTATATTAACCAAAATATAAAATCATCTAATCGGGTCTCTGATTGCCCTATCATAGATGATTAATAGTGCATTTTACTCGCCACTCCACGCGCTTTAGGATACCGCCTAGCCCAGTGCGCTATCCGAAATAGGAGCGACGTAAATTGAACAAATGTGATAGAATTTCCCTGAAATCTTAAATTAACTATAATATAAAATGATCTAATCGGGTCACTGATTGCCCTATCATAGAACTTTAATAGTGCATTTTACTGGCCATTCCACGCGCTTTAAGATGTCGCCTAGCCCAGTACGCTATCTGAAATAGGAGCGACGTAAATTGAACAAATGTGATAGAATTTTGCTGAATTCTTAAATTAACCATAACATAAAATGATCTAATCGGGTCTCTGTTTGCCCTACCCTAGAAGTTTAATAGTGCATTTTACTCGCCATTTCATGCGCTTTGAGATGCCGCTTAGCCCAATACGCTATCTGAAATAGGAGCGACGTAAGTTGAACAAATGTGATAGAGTTTCGCTGAATTCTTAAATTAACCATAATATAAAATGATCTAGTCGGGTCTCTGATTGCCCTATCATAGAAGTTTAACAGTGCATTTCACTCATCATTTCATGCGCTTTGAGATGCCGCTTTGCCCAATAAGCTATCTGAAATAGGAGCGACGTAAATTGAACAAATGTGATAGAATTTCCCTGAAATCTTATATTAAACAAAATGTAAAATAATCTAATCGGGTCTCTGTTCGCCCTAGCCTAGAAGTTTAATCGTGCATTTTACTCGCCATTTCATGCGCTTTGAGATGCCGCTTAGCCCAATACGCTATCTGAAATAGGAACGACGTAAATTGAAAAATGTGATAGAATTTCCCTGAATTCTTATATTAACCTTAATGTAAAATGATCCAATCGGGTCTCTGTTCGCCCTACCCTAGAAGTTTAATAGTGCATTTCACTCGTAATTGCATGCGCTTTGAGATGCCGCATAGCCCAATTAGCTATCTGAAATAGGAGCGACGTAAATTGAACAAATGTGATAGAATTTCGCTGAATTCTTGTATTAACCAAAATATAAAATGATCTAATCGGGTCTCTGATTGCCTTATCATAGAAGTTTAATAGTGCATTTCACTCGCCATTCCACGCGCTTTAAGATGACACCTAGCCCAGTACGCTATCTGAAATAGGAACGACGTAAATTGAACAAATGTGATAGAATTTCGCTGAATCCTTATATTAACCAAAATATAAAATGATCTAATCGGGTCTCTTATTGCCCTACCATAGAAGTTTCATAGGGAATTTTACTCGCCATTCCACGCGCTTTAAGATACCGCCTAGCCGAGTACGCTATCTGAAATAGGAACGACGTAAATTGAACAAGTGTGATAGAATTTCGTTGAATTCTTAAATTAACCATAATATAAAATGATCAAATCGGGTCTCTGCCTGCCATACCCTAGAAGTTTAATAGTGCATTTTATTCGCCACTTCATGCGCTTTGAGATGCCGCTTAGCCCAATACGCTATCTGAAATAGGAGCGACGTAAGTTGAACAAATGTGATAGAATTACGCTGAATTCTTTTATTAACCATAATGTAAAATGATCTGCTCGGGTCACTGTTCGCCCTAGCCTAGAAGTTTAATAGTTCATTTTATTCGCCATTTCATGCGCTTTGAGATGCCGCTTAGCCCAATACGCTATCTGAAATTGGAACGACGTAAATTGAACAAATGTGATAGAATTACGCTGAATTCTTTTATTAACTATAATGTAAAATGATCTGATCGGGTCTCTGTTCGCCCTAGCCTAGCAGTTTAATAGTGCATTTTATTCGCCACTTCATGCGCTTTGAGATGCCGCTTAGCCGAATACGCTATCTGAAATAGGAGCGACGCAAATTAAACAAATGTGATACTATTTCCCTGAAATCTTATATTAAACAAAATATAAAATGATCTAATCGGGTCTCTGATTGCCCTATCATAGAAGTTTAGTAATGCATTTTACTCGCCATTCCACGCGCTTTAAGATGCCGCCTAGCCCAGTACGCTATCTGAAATAGGAGCGACGTAAGTTGAACAAATGAGATAGAATTTTGTTGAATTCTTAAATTAACCATAATATAAAATGATCTAATCGGGTCTCTGTTTGCCCTACCCTAGAAGTTTAATAGTGCATTTTAGTCGCCATTTCATGCGCTTTGAGATCCCGCTTAGCCCAATACGCTATCTGAAATAGGAGCGACGTAAATTGAACAAATGTGATAGAATTTCACTGAATTCTTATATTAACCAAAATATAAAATGATCTAATCGGGTCTCTGATTGCCCTATCATAGAAGTTTAGTAGTGCATTTTACTCGCCATTCCACGCGCTTTAAGATGCCGCCTAGCCCAGTACGCTATCTAAAATAGGAGCGACGTAAGTTGAACAAATGTGATAGAATTACGCTGAATTCTTATATTAACCGTAATATAAAATGATCTAATCGGGTCTCTGTTTGCCTTATCCTAGAAGTTTAGTATTGCATTTTACTCGCCATTTCATGCGCTTTTAGATGCCGCTTATCCAAATACGCTATCTGAAATAGGAGCGACGTAAATTGAACAAATGTGATAGATGTCGCTGAATTCTTAAATTAACCATAATATAAAATGATCTAATCGGGTCTCTGTTTGCCCCACCCTAGAAGTTTAATAGCGCATATTACTCGCCATTTCATGCGCTTTGAGATGCCGCTTAGCCCAATACGCTATCTGAAATAGGATCGACGTAAATTGAACAAATGTGATAAAATTTCGCTGAATTCTTAAATTAACTATAATAGAAAATGATCTAATCGGGTCACTGATTGCCCTATCATAGAAGTTTAATAGTGCATTTTACTCGCCATTCCACGCGCTTTAAGTTACCGCCTAGCCCAGTACGCTATCTGAAATAGGAGCGACGTAAATTGAACAAATGTGATAGAATTTCCCTGACATCTTAAATTAACTATAATATAAAATGATCTAATCGGGTCACTGATTGCCCTATCATAGATGATTAATAGTGCATTTTACTCGCCACTCCACGCGCTTTAGGATACCGCCTAGCCCAGTGCGCTATCCGAAATAGGAGCGACGTAAATTGAACAAATGTGATAGAATTTCCCTGAAATCTTAAATTAACCATAACATAAAAATGATCTAATCGGGTCTCTGTTTGCCCTACCCTAGAAGTTTAATAGTGCATTTTACTCGCCATTTCATGCGCTTTGAGATGCCGCTTAGCCCGATACGCTATCTGAAATAGGAGCGACGTAAATTGAACAAATGTTGTAGAATTTCGCTGAATTCTTATATTAACCAAAATATAAAATGATCTAATCGGGTCTCTGATTGCCCTATCATAGATGATTAATAGTGCATTTTACTCGCCACTCCACGCGCTTTAGGATACCGCCTAGCCCAGTGCGCTATCCGAAATAGGAGCGACGTAAATTGAACAAATGTGATAGAATTTCCCTGAAATCTTAAATTAACTATAATATAAAATGATCTAATCGGGTCACTGATTGCCCTATCATAGAACTTTAATAGTGCATTTTACTGGCCATTCCACGCGCTTTAAGATGTCGCCTAGCCCAGTACGCTATCTGAAATAGGAGCGACGTAAATTGAACAAATGTGATAGAATTTTGCTGAATTCTTAAATTAACCATAACATAAAATGATCTAATCGGGTCTCTGTTTGCCCTACCCTAGAAGTTTGATAGTGCATTTTACTCGCCATTTCATGCGCTTTGAGATGCCGCTTAGCCCAATACGCTATCTGAAATAGGAGCGACGTAACTTGAACAAATGTGATAGAGTTTCGCTGAATTCTTAAATTAACCATAATATAAAATGATCTAGTCGGGTCTCTGATTGCCCTATCATAGAAGTTTAACAGTGCATTTCACTCATCATTTCATGCGCTTTGAGATGCCGCTTTGCCCAATAAGCTATCTGAAATAGGAGCGACGTAAATTGAACAAATGTGATAGAATTTCCCTGAAATCTTATATTAAACAAAATGTAAAATGATCTAATCGGGTCTCTGTTCGCCCTAGCCTAGAAGTTTAATCGTGCATTTTACTCGCCATTTCATGCGCTTTGAGATGCCGCTTAGCCCAATACGCTATCTGAAATAGGAACGACGTAAATTGAACAAATGTGATAGAATTTTGCTGAATTCTTAAATTAACCATAATATAAAATGATATAATCGGGTCTCTGTTTGCCCTACCCTAGAAGTTTAATAGTGCATTTCACTCATCATTTCATGCGCTTTGAGATGCCGCTTTGCCCAATTAGCTATCTGAAATAGGAGCGACGTAAATTGAACAAATGTGATAGAATTTCGCTGAATTCTTGTATTAACCAAAATATAAAATGATCTAATCGGGTCTCTGATTGCCTTATCATAGAAGTTTAATAGTGCATTTCACTCGCCATTCCACGCGCTTTAAGATGACACCTAGCCCAGTACGCTATCTGAAATAGGAACGACGTAAATTGAACAAATGTGATAGAATTTCGCTGAATCCTTATATTAACCAAAATATAAAATGATCTAATCGGGTCTCTTATTGCCCTACCATAGAAGTTCCATAGGGAATTTTACTCGTCATTCCACGCGCTTTAAGATGCCGCCTAGCCGAGTACGCTATCTGAAATAGGAACGACGTAAATTGAACAAGTGTGATAGAATTTCGTTGAATTCTTAAATTAACCATAATATAAAATGATCAAATCGGGTCTCTGCCTGCCATACCCTAGAAGTTTAATAGTGCATTTTATTCGCCATTTCATGCGCTTTGAGATGCCGCTTAGCCCAATACGCTATCTGAAATATCAGCGACGTAAATTGAACAAATGTGATAGAATTTCGCTGAATTCTTATATTATCCTTAATGTAAAATGATCTAATCGGGTCTCTGATTGCCCTATCATAGAAGTTTAGTAGTGCATTTTACTCGCCATTCCACGCGCTTTAAGATGCCGCCTAGCCCAGTACGCTATCTAAAATAGGAGCGACGTAAGTTGAACAAATGTGATAAAATTTCGCTGAATTCTTAAATTAACTATAATAGAAAATGATCTAATCGGGTCACTGATTGCCCTATCATAGAAGATTAATAGTGCATTTTACTCGCCATTCCACGCGCTTTAAGTTACCGCCTAGCCCAGTACGCTATCTGAAATAGGAGCGACGTAAATTGAACAAATGTGATAGAATTTTGCTGAATTCTTAAATTAACCATAACATAAAATGATCTAATCGGGTCTCTGTTTGCCCTACCCTAGAAGTTTAATAGTGCATTTTACTCGCCATTTCATGCGCTTTGAGATGCCGCTTAGCCCGATACGCTATCTGAAATAGGAGCGACGTAAATTGAACAAATGTTGTAGAATTTCGCTGAATTCTTATATTAACCAAAATATAAAATGATCTAATCGGGTCTCTGATTGCCCTATCATAGATGATTAATAGTGCATTTTACTCGCCACTCCACGCGCTTTAGGATACCGCCTAGCCCAGTGCGCTATCCGAAATAGGAGCGACGTAAATTGAACAAATGTGATAGAATTTCCCTGAAATCTTAAATTAACTATAATATAAAATGATCTAATCGGGTCACTGATTGCCCTATCATAGATGATTAATAGTGCATTTTACTCGCCACTCCACGCGCTTTAGGATACCGCCTAGCCCAGTGCGCTATCCGAAATAGGAGCGACGTAAATTGAACAAATGTGATAGAATTTCCCTGAAATCTTAAATTAACCATAACATAAAAATGATCTAATCGGGTCTCTGTTTGCCCTACCCTAGAAGTTTAATAGTGCATTTTACTCGCCATTTCATGCGCTTTGAGATGCCGCTTAGCCCGATACGCTATCTGAAATAGGAGCGACGTAAATTGAACAAATGTTGTAGAATTTCGCTGAATTCTTATATTAACCAAAATATAAAATGATCTAATCGGGTCTCTGATTGCCCTATCATAGATGATTAATAGTGCATTTTACTCGCCACTCCACGCGCTTTAGGATACCGCATAGCCCAGTGCGCTATCCGAAATAGGAGCGACGTAAATTGAACAAATGTGATAGAATTTCCCTGAAATCTTAAATTAACTATAATATAAAATGATCTAATCGGGTCACTGATTGCCCTATCATAGAACTTTAATAGTGCATTTTACTGGCCATTCCACGCGCTTTAAGATGTCGCCTAGCCCAGTACGCTATCTGAAATAGGAGCGACGTAAATTGAACAAATGTGATAGAATTTTGCTGAATTCTTAAATTAACCATAACATAAAATGATCTAATCGGGTCTCTGTTTGCCCTACCCTAGAAGTTTAATAGTGCATTTTACTCGCCATTTCATGCGCTTTGAGATGCCGCTTAGCCCAATACGCTATCTGAAATAGGAGCGACGTAAGTTGAACAAATGTGATAGAGTTTCGCTGAATTCTTAAATTAACCATAATATAAAATGATCTAGTCGGGTCTCTGATTGCCCTATCATAGAAGTTTAACAGTGCATTTCACTCATCATTTCATGCGCTTTGAGATGCCGCTTTGCCCAATAAGCTATCTGAAATAGGAGCGACGTAAATTGAACAAATGTGATAGAATTTCCCTGAAATCTTATATTAAACAAAATGTAAAATGATCTAATCGGGTCTCTGTTCGCCCTAGCCTAGAAGTTTAATCGTGCATTTTACTCGCCATTTCATGCGCTTTGAGATGCCGCTTAGCCCAATACGCTATCTGAAATAGGAACGACGTAAACTGAACAAATGTGATAGAATTTTGCTGAATTCTTAAATTAACCATAATATAAAATGATCTAATCGGGTCTCTGTTTGCCCTACCCTAGAAGTTTAATAGTGCATTTTACTCGCCATTTCATGCGCTTTGAGAAGCCGCATAGCACAATACGCTATCTGAAATAGGAGTCACGTAAATTGAAAAATGTGATAGAATTTCCCTGAATTCTTATATTAACCTTAATGTAAAATGATCCAATCGGGTCTCTGTTCGCCCTACCCTAGAAGTTTAATAGTGCATTTCACTCGTAATTGCATGCGCTTTGAGATGCCGCATAGCCCAATTAGCTATCTGAAATAGGAGCGACGTAAATTGAACAAATGTGATAGAATTTCGCTGAATTCTTGTATTAACCAAAATATAAAATGATCTAATCGGGTCTCTGATTGCCTTATCATAGAAGTTTAATAGTGCATTTCACTCGCCATTCCACGCGCTTTAAGATGACACCTAGCCCAGTACGCTATCTGAAATAGGAACGACGTAAATTGAACAAATGTGATAGAATTTCGCTGAATCCTTATATTAACCAAAATATAAAATGATCTAATCGGGTCTCTTATTGCCCTACCATAGAAGTTCCATAGGGAATTTTACTCGTCATTCCACGCGCTTTAAGATGCCGCCTAGCCGAGTACGCTATCTGAAATAGGAACGACGTAAATTGAACAAGTGTGATAGAATTTCGTTGAATTCTTAAATTAACCATAATATAAAATGATCAAATCGGGTCTCTGCCTGCCCTACCCTAGAAGTTTAATAGTGCATTTCACTCGTAATTGCATGCGCTTTGAGACGCCGCATAGCCCAATTAGCTATCTGAAATAGGGGCGACGTAAATTGAACAAGTGTGATAGAATTTCGCTTAATTCTTTTATTAACCATAATGTAAAATGATCTAACCGGGTCTCTGATTGCCCTATCATAGAAGTTTAGTAGTGCATTTTACTCGCCATTCCACGCGCTTTAAGAAGCCGCCTAGCCCTGTAGGCTATCTGAAATAGAAGCGACGAAAGTTGAACAAATGTGATAGAATTACGCTGCATTCTTATATTAACCGTAATATAAAATGATCTAATCGGGTCTCTGTTTGCCCTACCCTAGAAGTTTAATAGTGCAGTTTACTCGCCATTTCATGCGCTTTGAGATGCCGCTTAGCCCAATACGCTATCTGAAATAGGAGCGACGTAAATTGAACGAATGTGATAGAATTTCGCTCAATTCTTAAATTGACCATAATATAAAATGATCTAATCGGGTCTCTGTTTGCCCTATCCTAGAACTTTAATAGTGCATTTTACTCGTCATTTCATGCGCTTTGAGATGCCGCTTAGCCTAATACGCTATCTGAAATTGGAGCGATATAAGTTGAACAAATGTGATAGAATTTCGCTGAATTCTTTTATTAACCATAATGTAAAACGATCTAATCGGATCTCTGTCCGCCCGAGTCTAGAACTTTAATAGTGCATTTTATTCACCACTTCATACGCTTTGAATGCCGCTTTGCCCAATACGCTATCTGAAATAGGAGCGACGTAAATTGAACAAATGTGATAGAATTTCACTGAATTCCTATATTAACCAAAATATAAAATGATCTAATCGGGTCTCTGATTGCCCTAGCATAGAAGTTTAATAGTGCATTTTACTCGCCATTCCGAGCGCGTTAAGATGCCGCATTGCCCAATACGCTATCTGAAATAGGAGCGACGTAAATTGAACAAATGTGATAGAATTTCGCTGAATTCTTAAATTAACCATAATATAAAATGATCTAATCGGGTCACTGATTGCCCTACCCTAGAAGTTTAATAGTGCATTTTACTTGCCATTTCATGCGCTTTGAGATGCCGCTTAGCACAATACGCTATCTGAAATAGGAGCGACGTAAATTGAACAAATGTGATAGAATTTCCGTGAAATCTTATATTAAACAAAATATAAAATGATCTAATCGGGTCTCTGATTGCCCTATCATAGAAGTTTAGTAGTGCATTTTACTCGACATTCCGCGCGCTTTAAGGTGCCGCCTAGCCCAGTACGCTATCTGAAATAGGAGCGACGTAAGTTGAACAAATGTGATAGAATCTTGCTGAATTCTTAAATTAACCATAATATAAAATGATCTAATCGGGTCTCTGTTTGCCCTACCCTAGAAGTTTAATAGTGCATTTTACTCGACACTTCATGCGCCTTCAGATGCCGCTTAGCCCAATAAGCTATCTGAAATAGGAGCGACGTAAATTGAACAAATGTGATAAAATTTCGCAGAATCCTTTTGTTAACCAAAATATAAAATGATCTAATCTGGTCTCTGTTCGCCCTAGCCTAGAAGTTTAATAGTGCATTTTGTTCGCCATTTCATGCGCTTTGAGATGCCGCATAGCCCAATACGATATCTGAAATAGGAGCGACGTAAATTGAACAAATGTGATAGAATTTCCCTGAAATCTTATATTAAACAAAATATAAAATGATCTAATCCGGTCTCTGATTGCTCTATCATAGAAGTTTAGTAGTGCATTTTACTCGCCCTTCCACGCGCTTTAAGATGCCTCCTAGCCCAGTACGCTATCTGAAATAGGAGAGACGTATGATGAACAAATGTGATAGAATTTCCGTGAGTCCTTATATTAACCTTAATGTAAAATGATCTGATCGGGTCTCTGTTCGCCCTAGCCTAGAAGTTTAATAGTGCATTTTATTCGCCACTTCATGCGCTTTGAGATGCCGCTTAGCCGAATACGCTATCTGAAAAAGGAGCGACGCAAATTGAACAAATGTGATACTATTTCCCTGAAATGTTATATTAAACAAAATATAAAATGATCTAATCGGGTCTCTGATTGCCCTATCATAGAAGATTAGTAGTGCATTTTACTCGTCATTCCACGCGCTTTAAGATGCCGCCTAGCCCAGTACGCTATCTGAAATAGGAGCGACGTAACTTGAACAAATGTGATAGAATTACGCTGAATTCTTATATTAACCGTAATATAAAACGACCTAATCGGGTCTCTGTTTGCCTTATCCTAGAAGATTAATAGCGCATTTTACTCGCCATTTCATGCGCTTTGAGAGGCCGCTTAGCCCAATACGCTATCTGGAATAGGAGCGACGTAAATTGAACAAATGTGATAGAATTTCCGTGAATTCTTATATTAACCTTAATGTAAAATGATCCAATCGGGTCTCTGTTCGCCCTACCATAGAAGTCTAATAGTGCATTTCACTCGCCATTTCATGCGCTTTGAGATGCCGCTTAGCCCAATACGCTATCTGAAATAGGAGCGACGTAAGTTGAACAAATGTGATAGAATTACGCTGAATTCTTTTATTAACCATAATGTAAAATGATCTAATCGGGTCTCTGTTTGCCCTACCCTAGGAGTTTAATAGTGCATTTTACTCGCCATTTCATGCGCTTTGAGATGCCGCTTAGCCCAATACGCTATCTGAAATATGAGCGACACGAATTGAACAAATGTGATAGAATTTCCCTGAAATCTTGTATTAAACAAAATATAAAATGATCAAATCGCGTCTCTGATTGCCCTATCATACAAGTTTCATAGTGCATTTTACTCGCCATTCCGAGCGCTTTAAGATGCCGCATAGCCCAATACGCTATCTGAAATAGGAGCGACGTAAATTGAACAAATGTGATAGTATTTCACTGAATTCTTATATTAACCAAAATATAAAATGATCTAATCGGGTCTCTGATTGCCCTATCATAGAAGATTAATAGTGCATTTTACTGGCCACACCACGCGCTTTAGGATGCCGCCTAGCCCAGTACGCTATCTGAAATAGGAGCGACGTAAATCCAACAAATGTGATAGAATTTTGCTGAATTCTTAAATTAACCATAATATAAAATGATCTAATCGGGTCTCTGTTTGCCCTACCCTAGAAGTTTAATAGTGCATTTTACTCGCCATTTCATGCGCTTTGAGATACCGGCCAGCCCAGTACGCTATCTGAAATAGGAGCGACGTAAATAGAACAAATGTGATAGGATTTCCCTGAAATCTTATATTAAACAAAATATAAAATGATCTAATCTGGTCTCTGACTGCCCTATCATTGAAGTTTAACAGTGCATTTTACTCGCCATTCCACGCGCTTTAAGATGCCGCCTAGCCCAGTACGCTATCTGAAATAGGAGCGACGTAAATTCAACAAATGTGATAGAATCTTGCTGAATTATTAAATTAACCATAATATAAAATGATCTAATCGGGTCTCTGTCTGCCCTACCCTAGGAGTTTAATAGTGCATTTTACTCGCCATTTCAGGCGCTTTGAGATGCCGCTTAGCCCAATACGCTATCTGAAATATGAGCGACACGAATTGAACAAATGTGATAGAATTTCCCTGAAATCTTGTATTAAACAAAATATAAAATGATCTAATCGCGTCTCTGATTGCCCTATCATACAAGTTTAATAGTGCATTTTACTCGCCACTCCGCGCGCTTTAGGATGCCGCCTAGCCCAGTACGCTATCCGAAATAGGAGCGACGTAAATTGAACAAATGTGATAGAATTTTGCAGAATTCTTAAATTAACCATAATATAAAATGATCTAATCGGGTATCTGTTTGCCTTATCCTAGAAGTTTAATAGTGCATTATACTCGCCATTTCATGCGCTTCGAGATGCCGCTTAGCTCAATACGCTATCTGAAATAGGAGCGACGAAAGTTGAACAAATGTGATAGAATTTCGCTGAATTATTTTATTAACCAGAATGTAAAACGATCTAATCTGGTCTCTGTTCGCCGTACCATAGAAGTCTTATAGTGCATTTCTCTCGCCATTTCATGCGCTTTGAGATGCCGCTTAGCCCAATACGCTACCTGAAATAGGAGCGACCTAAATTGTACGAATGTGATAGAATTTCACTGAATTCTTATATTAACCAAAATATAAAATGATCTAATCGGGTCTCTGTTTGCCTTATCCTAGAAGTTTAGTATTGCATTTTACACGCCATTTCATGCGCTTTGCGATGCCGCTTAGCCCAATACGCTATCTGAAATAGGAGCGACGTAAATTGAACAAATGTGATAGAATTTCGCTGAATTCTTAAATTAACTATAATGTAAAACGATCTAATCGGGTCTCTTTGCCCCATCATAGAAGATTAATAGTGCATTTTACTCGCCACTCCACGCGCTTTAGGATGCAGCCTAGCCCAGTACGATATCCGAAATAGGAGCGACGTAAACTGAACAAATGTGATAGAATTTTGCTGAATTCTTAAATTAACCATAATATAAAATGATCTAATCGGGTCTCTGATTGCCTTATCCTAGAAGTTTAGTATTGCATTTTACTCGCCATTTCATGCGCTTTGAGATGCCGCTTAGCCCAATACGCTATCTGAAATAGGAGCGACGTAAATTGAACAAATGTGATAGAATTTCGCTGAATTCTTATATTAACAAAAATATAAAATGATCTAATCGGGTCTCTGTTTGCCTTATCCTAGAAGTTTAATAGTGCATTTTATTCGCCATTGCATGCGCTTTGAGATGCCGCTTAGCCGAATACGCTATCTGAAATAGGAGCGACGTAAATTGAACAAATGTGATAGAATTTCCCTGAAATCTTATATTAATCAAAATATAAAATGATCTAATCGGGTCTCTGATTGCCGTATCATAAAAGATTAGTAGTGCATTTCACTCGCCATTTCATGCGCTTTGAGATCCCGCTTAGCCCAATACGCCATCTGAAATAGGAGCGACGTAAATAGAACAAATGTGATAGAATTTCCCTGAAATCTTATATTAATCAAAATATAAAATGATCTAATCGGGTCTCTGATTGCCCTATCATAGAAGATTAGTCGTGCATTTTACTCGCCATTCCACGCGCTTTAAGATGCCGCCTAGCCCAGTACGCTATCTGAAATAGGAGCGACGTAACTTGAACAAATGTGATAGAATTACGCTGAATTCTTATATTAACCGTAATATAAAACGACCTAATCGGGTCTCTGTTTGCCTTGTCCTAGAAGATTAATAGCGCATTTTACTCGCCATTTCATGCGCTTTGAGAGGCCACTTAGCCCAATACGCTATCTGGAATAGGAGCGACGTAAATTGAACAAATGTGATAGAATTTCCGTGAATTCTTATATTAACCTTAATGTAAAATGATCCAATCGGGTCTCTGTTCGCCCTACCATAGAAGTCTAATAGTGCATTTCACTCGCCATTTCATGCGCTTTGAGATGCCGCTTAGCCCAATACGCTATCTGAAATAGGAGCGACGTAAGTTGAACAAATGTGATAGAATTTCCCTGAATTCTTATATTAACCTTAATGTAAAATGATCTAATCGGGTCTCTGTTCGCCCTAGCCTAGAAGTTTAATAGTGCATTTTATTCGCCATTTCATGCGCTTTGAGATGCCGCTTAGCCGAATACGCTATCCGAAATAGGAGCGACGTAAATTGAACAAATGTGATAGAATTTCCCTGAAATCTTATATTAATCAAAATATAAAATGATCTAATCGGGTCTCTGATTGCCGTATCATAAAAGATTAGTAGTGCATTTTACTCGCCATTCCACGCGCTTTAAGATGCCGCCTAGCCCAGTACGCTATCTGAAATTGGAACGACGTAAATTGAACAAATGTGATAGAATTTCGCTGAATTCTTAAATTAACCATAATATAAAATGATCAGATCGTTTCTCTGATTGCCCTATCATAGAAGTTTCATAGTGCATTTCACTCGTCATTTCATGCGCTTTGAGATGCCGCTTAGCGCAATACGCTATCTGAAATAGGAGCGACGTAAATTGAACAAATGTGATAGAATTTCGCTGAATTCTTATATTAACAAAAATATAAAATGATCTAATCGGGTCTCTGTTTGCCTTATCCTAGAAGTTTAATAGTGCATTTTATTCGCCATTGCATGCGCTTTGAGATGCCGCTTAGCCGAATACGCTATCTGAAATAGGAGCGACGTAAATTGAACAAATGTGATAGAATTTCCCTGAAATCTTATATTAATCAAAATATAAAATGATCTAATCGGGTCTCTGATTGCCCTATCATAGAAGATTAGTCGTGCATTTTACTCGCCATTCCACGCGCTTTAAGATGCCGCCTAGCCCAGTACGCTATCTGAAATAGGAGCGACGTAACTTGAACAAATGTGATAGAATTACGCTGAATTCTTATATTAACCGTAATATAAAACGACCTAATCGGGTCTCTGTTTGCCTTATCCTAGAAGATTAATAGCGCATTTTACTCGCCATTTCATTCGCTTTGAGAGGCCACTTAGCCCAATACGCTATCTGGAATAGGAGCGACGTAAATTGAACAAATGTGATAGAATTTCCGTGAATTCTTATATTAACCTTAATGTAAAATGATCCAATCGGGTCTCTGTTCGCCCTACCATAGAAGTCTAATAGTGCATTTCACTCGCCATTTCATGCGCTTTGAGATGCCGCTTAGCCCAATACGCTATCTGAAATAGGAGCGACGTAAGTTGAACAAATGTGATAGAATTTCCCTGAATTCTTATATTAACCTTAATGTAAAATGATCTAATCGGGTCTCTGTTCGCCCTAGCCTAGAAGTTTAATAGTGCATTTTATTCGCCATTTCATGCGCTTTGAGATGCCGCTTAGCCGAATACGCTATCTGAAATAGGAGCGACGTAAATTGAACAAATGTGATAGAATTTCCCTGAAATCTTATATTAATCAAAATATAAAATGATCTAATCGGGTCTCTGATTGCCGTATCATAAAAGATTAGTAGTGCATTTTACTCGCCATTCCACGCGCTTTAAGATGCCGCCTAGCCCAGTACGCTATCTGAAATTGGAACGACGTAAATTGAACAAATGTGATAGAATTTCGCTGAATTCTTAAATTAACCATAATATAAAATGATCAGATCGTTTCTCTGATTGCCCTATCATAGAATTTTCATAGTGCATTTTACTCGCCATTCCGCGCGCTTTAAGATGCCGCCTAGCCCAGTACGCTGTCTCAAGCAGGTGCGGCGTAACTTGAACAAATGTGATAGAATCACGCTGCATTCTTATATTAACCGTAATATAAAATGATCTAATCGGGTCTCTGTTTGCCTTATCCTAGAAGTATAATAGTGCATTATACTCGCCATTTCATGCGCTTTTAGATGCCGCTTAGCCCAGGACGCTACCTGAAATAGGAACGACGTAAATTGAACAAATGTGAGAGAATTTTGCTGAATTCTTAAATTAACCATAATATAAAATGATCTAATCGGGTCCCTGTTTGCCCTACCCTAGAAGTTTAATAGTGCATTTCACTCGTCATTTCATGCGCTTTAAGATGCCGCCTAGCCCAGTACGCTATCTGAAATAGGAGCGACCTAAATTGAACGTATGTGATAGAATTTCGCTGAATTCTTAAATTAACTATAATATAAAATGATCTAATCGCGTCACTGATTGCCCTACGCTAGAAGTTTAATAGTGCATTTTAGTCGCCACTTCATGCGCCTTAAGATGCCGCATAGCACAATACGCTATCTGAAATAGGAGCGACGTAAATTGAACAAATGTGATAGAATTTCCATGAATTCTTATATTAACCTCAATATAAAATGATCTAATCGGGTCTCTGTTTGCCCTACCCTAGAAGTTTAATAGTCCTTTTTATTCGCCATTTCATGCGCTTTGAGATGCCGGTTAGCCCAATACGCTAACTGAAATAGGAGCGACGTAAATAGAACAAATGTGATAGGATTTCCCTGAAATCTTATATTAAACAAAATATAAAATGATCTAATCTGGTCTCTGACTGCCCTATCATTGAAGTTTAACAGTGCATTTTACTCGGCATTCCACGCGCTTTAAGATGCCGCCTATCCCAGTACGCTATCTGAAATAGGAGCGACCTAAATTGAACGAATGTGATAGAATTTTGCTGAATTCTAAAATTAACCATAATATAAAATGATCTAATCGGGTCTCTGTTCGCCCTAGACTAGAAGTTTAATAGTGCATTTTACTCGCCATTTCATGCGCCTTCAGATGCCGCTTAGCCCAATAAGCTATCTGAAATAGGAGCGACGTAAATTGAACAAATGTGATAGAATTTCCCTGAAATCTTATATTAATCAAAATATAAAATGATCTAATCGGGTCTCTGATTGCCGTATCATAAAAGATTAGTAGTGCATTTCACTCGCCATTTCATGCGCTTTGAGATCCCGCTTAGCCCAATACGCCATCTGAAATAGGAGCGACGTAAATAGAACAAATGTGATAGAATTTCCCTGAAATCTTATATTAATCAAAATATAAAATGATCTAATCGGGTCTCTGATTGCCCTATCATAGAAGATTAGTCGTGCATTTTACTCGCCATTCCACGCGCTTTAAGATGCCGCCTAGCCCAGTACGCTATCTGAAATAGGAGCGACGTAACTTGAACAAATGTGATAGAATTACGCTGAATTCTTATATTAACCGTAATATAAAACGACCTAATCGGGTCTCTGTTTGCCTTATCCTAGAAGATTAATAGCGCATTTTACTCGCCATTTCATGCGCTTTGAGAGGCCACTTAGCCCAATACGCTATCTGGAATAGGAGCGACGTAAATTGAACAAATGTGATAGAATTTCCGTGAATTCTTATATTAACCTTAATGTAAAATGATCCAATCGGGTCTCTGTTCGCCCTACCATAGAAGTCTAATAGTGCATTTCACTCGCCATTTCATGCGCTTTGAGATGCCGCTTAGCCCAATACGCTATCTGAAATAGGAGCGACGTAAGTTGAACAAATGTGATAGAATTTCCCTGAATTCTTATATTAACCTTAATGTAAAATGATCTAATCGGGTCTCTGTTCGCCCTAGCCTAGAAGTTTAATAGTGCATTTTATTCGCCATTTCATGCGCTTTGAGATGCCGCTTAGCCGAATACGCTATCTGAAATAGGAGCGACGTAAATTGAACAAATGTGATAGAATTTCCCTGAAATCTTATATTAATCAAAATATAAAATGATCTAATCGGGTCTCTGATTGCCGTATCATAAAAGATTAGTAGTGCATTTTACTCGCCATTCCACGCGCTTTAAGATGCCGCCTAGCCCAGTACGCTATCTGAAATTGGAACGACGTAAATTGAACAAATGTGATAGAATTTCGCTGAATTCTTAAATTAACCATAATATAAAATGATCAGATCGTTTCTCTGATTGCCCTATCATAGAAGTTTCATAGTGCATTTTACTCGCCATTCCGCGCCCTTTAAGATGCCGCCTAGCCCAGTACGCTATCTGAAATAGGAGCGACGTAACTTGAACAAATGTGATAGAATCACGCTGCATTCTTATATTAACCGTAATATAAAATGATCTAATCGGGTCTCTGTTTGCCTTATCCTAGAAGTATAATAGTGCATTATACTCGCCATTTCATGCGCTTTTAGATGCCGCTTAGCCCAGGACGCTACCTGAAATAGGAACGACGTAAATTGAACAAATGTGAGAGAATTTTGCTGAATTCTTAAATTAACCATAATATAAAATGATCTAATCGGGTCCCTGTTTGCCCTACCCTAGAAGTTTAATAGTGCATTTCACTCGTCATTTCATGCGCTTTAAGATGCCGCCTAGCCCAGTACGCTATCTGAAATAGGAGCGACCTAAATTGAACGTATGTGATAGAATTTCGCTGAATTCTTAAATTAACTATAATATAAAATGATCTAATCGCGTCACTGATTGCCCTACGCTAGAAGTTTAATAGTGCATTTTATTCGCCATTTCATGCGCTTTGAGATGCCGCTTAGCCGAATACGCTATCTGAAATAGGAGCGACGTAAATTGAACAAATGTGATAGAATTTCCCTGAAATCTTATATTAATCAAAATATAAAATGATCTAATCGGGTCTCTGATTGCCGTATCATAAAAGATTAGTAGTGCATTTTACTCGCCATTCCACGCGCTTTAAGATGCCGCCTAGCCCAGTACGCTATCTGAAATTGGAACGACGTAAATTGAACAAATGTGATAGAATTTCGCTGAATTCTTAAATTAACCATAATATAAAATGATCAGATCGTTTCTCTGATTGCCCTATCATAGAAGTTTCATAGTGCATTTTACTCGCCATTCCGCGCCCTTTAAGATGCCGCCTAGCCCAGTACGCTATCTGAAATAGGAGCGACGTAACTTGAACAAATGTGATAGAATCACGCTGCATTCTTATATTAACCGTAATATAAAATGATCTAATCGGGTCTCTGTTTGCCTTATCCTAGAAGTATAATAGTGCATTATACTCGCCATTTCATGCGCTTTTAGATGCCGCTTAGCCCAGGACGCTACCTGAAATAGGAACGACGTAAATTGAACAAATGTGAGAGAATTTTGCTGAATTCTTAAATTAACCATAATATAAAATGATCTAATCGGGTCCCTGTTTGCCCTACCCTAGAAGTTTAATAGTGCATTTCACTCGTCATTTCATGCGCTTTAAGATGCCGCCTAGCCCAGTACGCTATCTGAAATAGGAGCGACCTAAATTGAACGTATGTGATAGAATTTCGCTGAATTCTTAAATTAACTATAATATAAAATGATCTAATCGCGTCACTGATTGCCCTACGCTAGAAGTTTAATAGTGCATTTTAGTCGCCACTTCATGCGCCTTAAGATGCCGCATAGCACAATACGCTATCTGAAATAGGAGCGACGTAAATTGAACAAATGTGATAGAATTTCCATGAATTCTTATATTAACCTCAATATAAAATGATCTAATCGGGTCTCTGTTTGCCCTACCCTAGAAGTTTAATAGTCCTTTTTATTCGCCATTTCATGCGCTTTGAGATGCCGGTTAGCCCAATACGCTAACTGAAATAGGAGCGACGTAAATAGAACAAATGTGATAGGATTTCCCTGAAATCTTATATTAAACAAAATATAAAATGATCTAATCTGGTCCCTGACTGCCCTATCATTGAAGTTTAACAGTGCATTTTACTCGGCATTCCACGCGCTTTAAGATGCCGCCTATCCCAGTACGCTATCTGAAATAGGAGCGACCTAAATTGAACGAATGTGATAGAATTTTGCTGAATTCTTAAATTAACCATAATATAAAATGATCTAATCGGGTCTCTGTTCGCCCTAGACTAGAAGTTTAATAGTGCATTTTACTCGCCATTTCATGCGCCTTCAGATGCCGCTTAGCCCAATAAGCTATCTGAAATAGGAGCGACGTAAATTGAACAAATGTGATAGAATTTCCCTGAAATCTTATATTAATCAAAATATAAAATGATCTAATCGGGTCTCTGATTGCCGTATCATAAAAGATTAGTAGTGCATTTCACTCGCCATTTCATGCGCTTTGAGATCCCGCTTAGCCCAATACGCCATCTGAAATAGGAGCGACGTAAATAGAACAAATGTGATAGAATTTCCCTGAAATCTTATATTAATCAAAATATAAAATGATCTAATCGGGTCTCTGATTGCCCTATCATAGAAGATTAGTCGTGCATTTTACTCGCCATTCCACGCGCTTTAAGATGCCGCCTAGCCCAGTACGCTATCTGAAATAGGAGCGACGTAACTTGAACAAATGTGATAGAATTACGCTGAATTCTTATATTAACCGTAATATAAAACGACCTAATCGGGTCTCTGTTTGCCTTATCCTAGAAGATTAATAGCGCATTTTACTCGCCATTTCATGCGCTTTGAGAGGCCACTTAGCCCAATACGCTATCTGGAATAGGAGCGACGTAAATTGAACAAATGTGATAGAATTTCCGTGAATTCTTATATTAACCTTAATGTAAAATGATCTAATCGGGTCTCTGTTCGCCCTACCATAGAAGTCTAATAGTGCATTTCACTCGCCATTTCATGCGCTTTGAGATGCCGCTTAGCCCAATACGCTATCTGAAATAGGAGCGACGTAAGTTGAACAAATGTGATAGAATTTCCCTGAATTCTTATATTAACCTTAATGTAAAATGATCTAATCGGGTCTCTGTTCGCCCTAGCCTAGAAGTTTAATAGTGCATTTTATTCGCCATTTCATGCGCTTTGAGATGCCGCTTAGCCGAATACGCTATCTGAAATAGGAGCGACGTAAATTGAACAAATGTGATAGAATTTCCCTGAAATCTTATATTAATCAAAATATAAAATGATCTAATCGGGTCTCTGATTGCCGTATCATAAAAGATTAATAGTGCATTTTACTCGCCATTCCACGCGCTTTAAGATGCCGCCTAGCCCAGTACGCTATCTGAAATTGGAACGACGTAAATTGAACAAATGTGATAGAATTTCGCTGAATTCTTAAATTAACCATAATATAAAATGATCAGATCGTTTCTCTGATTGCCCTATCATAGAAGTTTCATAGTGCATTTTACTCGCCATTCCGCGCCCTTTAAGATGCCGCCTAGCCCAGTACGCTATCTGAAATAGGAGCGACGTAACTTGAACAAATGTGATAGAATCACGCTGCATTCTTATATTAACCGTAATATAAAATGATCTAATCGGGTCTCTGTTTGCCTTATCCTAGAAGTATAATAGTGCATTATACTCGCCATTTCATGCGCTTTTAGATGCCGCTTAGCCCAGGACGCTACCTGAAATAGGAACGACGTAAATTGAACAAATGTGAGAGAATTTTGCTGAATTCTTAAATTAACCATAATATAAAATGATCTAATCGGGTCCCTGTTTGCCCTACCCTAGAAGTTTAATAGTGCATTTCACTCGTCATTTCATGCGCTTTAAGATGCCGCCTAGCCCAGTACGCTATCTGAAATAGGAGCGACCTAAATTGAACGTATGTGATAGAATTTCGCTGAATTCTTAAATTAACTATAATATAAAATGATCTAATCGCGTCACTGATTGCCCTACGCTAGAAGTTTAATAGTGCATTTTAGTCGCCACTTCATGCGCCTTAAGATGCCGCATAGCACAATACGCTATCTGAAATAGGAGCGACGTAAATTGAACAAATGTGATAGAATTTCCATGAATTCTTATATTAACCTCAATATAAAATGATCTAATCGGGTCTCTGTTTGCCCTACCCTAGAAGTTTAATAGTCCTTTTTATTCGCCATTTCATGCGCTTTGAGATGCCGGTTAGCCCAATACGCTAACTGAAATAGGAGCGACGTAAATAGAACAAATGTGATAGGATTTCCCTGAAATCTTATATTAAACAAAATATAAAATGATCTAATCTGGTCTCTGACTGCCCTATCATTGAAGTTTAACAGTGCATTTTACTCGCCATTCCACGCGCTTTAAGATGCCGCCTAGCCCAGTACGCTATCTGAAATAGGAGCGACGTAAATTCAACAAATGTGATAGAATCTTGCTGAATTCTTAAATTAACCATAATATAAAATGATCTAATCGGGTCTCTGTCTGCCCTACCCTAGGAGTTTAATAGTGCATTTTACTCGCCATTTCAGGCGCTTTGAGATGCCGCTTAGCCCAATACGCTATCTGAAATATGATCGACACGAATTGAACAAATGTGATAGAATTTCCCTGAAATCTTGTATTAAACAAAATATAAAATGATCTAATCGCGTCTCTGATTGCCCTATCATACAAGTTTAATAGTGCATTTTACTCGCCACTCCGCGCGCTTTAGGATGCCGCCTAGCCCAGTACGCTATCCGAAATAGGAGCGACGTAAATTGAACAAATGTGATAGAATTTTGCTGAAATCTTAAATTAACCATAATATAAAATGATCTAATCGGGTATCTGTTTGCCTTATCCTAGAAGTTTAATAGTGCATTATACTCGCCATTTCATGCGCTTCGAGATGCCGCTTAGCTCAATACGCTATCTGAAATAGGAGCGACGAAAGTTGAACAAATGTGATAGAATTTCGCTGAATTATTTTATTAACCAGAATGTAAAATGATCTAATCTGGTCTCTGTTCGCCGTACCATAGAAGTCTTATAGTGCATTTCACCCGCCATTTCATGCGCTTTGAGATGCCGCTTAGCCCAATACGCTACCTGAAATAGGAGCGACCTAAATTGTACGAATGTGATAGAATTTCACTGAATTCTTATATTAACCAAAATATAAAATGATCTAATCGGGTCTCTGTTTGCCTTATCCTAGAAGTTTAGTATTGCATTTTACACGCCATTTCATGCGCTTTGCGATGCCGCTTAGCCCAATACGCTATCTGAAATAGGAGTGACGTAAATTGAACAAATGTGATAGAATTTCGCTGAATTCTTAAATTAACTATAATGTAAAACGATCTAATCGGGTCTCTTTGCCCTATCATAGAAGATTAATAGTGCATTTTACTCGCCACTCCACGCGCTTTAGGATGCAGCCTAGCCCAGTACGATATCCGAAATAGGAGCGACGTAAACTGAACAAATGTGATAGAATTTTGCTGAATTCTTAAATTAACCATAATATAAAATGATCTAATCGGGTCTCTGATTGCCTTATCCTAGAAGTTTAGTATTGCATTTTACTCGCCATTTCATGCGCTTTGAGATGCCGCTTAGCCCAATACGCTATCTGAAATAGGAGCGACGTAAATTGAACAAATGTGATAGAATTTCGCTGAATTCTTATATTAACAAAAATATAAAATGATCTAATCGGGTCTCTGTTTGCCTTATCCTAGAAGTTTAATAGTGCATTTTATTCGCCATTGCATGCGCTTTGAGATGCCGCTTAGCCGAATACGCTATCTGAAATAGGAGCGACGTAAATTGAACAAATGTGATAGAATTTCCCTGAAATCTTATATTAATCAAAATATAAAATGATCTAATCGGGTCTCTGATTGCCGTATCATAAAAGATTAGTAGTGCATTTCACTCGCCATTTCATGCGCTTTGAGATCCCGCTTAGCCCAATACGCCATCTGAAATAGGAGCGACGTAAATAGAACAAATGTGATAGAATTTCCCTGAAATCTTATATTAATCAAAATATAAAATGATCTAATCGGGTCTCTGATTGCCCTATCATAGAAGATTAGTAGTGCATTTTACTGGCCATTTCATGCGCTTTGAGATGCCGCTTAGCCCAATACGCTATCTGAAATAGGAGCGACGTAAATTGAACAAATGTGATAGAATTTTGCTGAATTCTTAAATTAACCACAATATAAAATGATCTAATCGGGTTTCTGTTTGCCCTACCCTAGTAGTTTAATTGTGCATTTTACTCGCCATTTCATGCGCTTTTCGATGCCGCTTATCCCAGTACGCTACCTGAAATTGGAACGACGTAAATTGAACAAATGTGATAGAATTTCGCTGAATTCTTAAATTAACCATAATATAAAATGATCTAATCGGGTCTCTGATTGCCCTATCATAGAAGTTTAATAGTGCATTTTACTCGCCATTCCGCGCCCTTTAAGATGCCGCCTAGCCCAGTACGCTATCTGAAATAGGAGCGACGTAACTTGAACAAATGTGATAGAATCACGCTGCATTCTTATATTAACCGTAATATAAAATGATCCAATCGGGTCTCTGTTTGCCTTATCCTAGAAGTATAATAGTGCATTATACTCGCCATTTCATGCGCTTTTAGATGCCGCTTAGCCCAGGACGCTACCTGAAACAGGAACGACGTAAATTGAACAAATGTGAGAGAATTTTGCTGAATTCTTAAATTAACCATAATATAAAATGATCTAATCGGGTCCCTGTTTGCCCTACCCTAGAAGTTTAATAGTGCATTTCACTCGTCATTTCATGCGCTTTAAGATGCCGCCTAGCCCAGTACGCTATCTGAAATAGGAGCGACCTAAATTGAACGTATGTGATAGAATTTCGCTGAATTCTTAAATTAACTATAATATAAAATGATCTAATCGCGTCACTGATTGCCCTACGCTAGAAGTTTAATAGTGCATTTTAGTCGCCACTTCATGCGCCTTAAGATGCCGCATAGCACAATACGCTATCTGAAATAGGAGCGACGTAAATTGAACAAATGTGATAGAATTTCCATGAATTCTTATATTAACCTCAATATAAAATGATCTAATCGGGTCTCTGTTTGCCCTACCCTAGAAGTTTAATAGTCCTTTTTATTCGCCATTTCATGCGCTTTGAGATGCCGGTTAGCCCAATACGCTAACTGAAATAGGAGCGACGTAAATAGAACAAATGTGATAGGATTTCCCTGAAATCTTATATTAAACAAAATATAAAATGATCTAATCTGGTCTCTGTTTGCCCTACCCTAGAAGTTTAATAGTCCTTTTTATTCGCCATTTCATGCGCTTTGAGATGCCGGTTAGCCCAATACGCTAACTGAAATAGGAGCGACGTAAATAGAACAAATGTGATAGGATTTCCCTGAAATCTTATATTAAACAAAATATAAAATGATCTAATCTGGTCTCTGACTGCCCTATCATTGAAGTTTAACAGTGCATTTTACTCGCCATTCCACGCACTTTAAGATGCCGCCTAGCCCAGTACGCTATCTGAAATAGGAGCGACGTAAATTCAACAAATGTGATAGAATCTTGCTGAATTCTTAAATTAACCATAATATAAAATGATCTAATCGGGTCTCTGTCTGCCCTACCCTAGGAGTTTAATAGTGCATTTTACTCGCCATTTCAGGCGCTTTGAGATGCCGCTTAGCCCAATACGCTATCTGAAATATGAGCGACACGAATTGAACAAATGTGATAGAATTTCCCTGAAATCTTGTATTAAACAAAATATAAAATGATCTAATCGCGTCTCTGATTGCCCTATCATACAAGTTTAATAGTGCATTTTACTCGCCACTCCGCGCGCTTTAGGATGCCGCCTAGCCCAGTACGCTATCCGAAATAGGAGCGACGTAAATTGAACAAATGTGATAGAATTTTGCTGAATTCTTAAATTAACCATAATATAAAATGATCTAATCGGGTATCTGTTTGCCTTATCCTAGAAGTTTAATAGTGCATTATACTCGCCATTTCATGCGCTTCGAGATGCCGCTTAGCTCAATACGCTATCTGAAATAGGAGCGACGAAAGTTGAACAAATGTGATAGAATTTCGCTGAATTATTTTATTAACCAGAATGTAAAATGATCTAATCTGGTCTCTGTTCTCAGTACCATAGAAGTCTTATAGTGCATTTCACTCGCCATTTCATGCGCTTTGAGATGCCGCTTAGCCCAATACGCTATCTGAAATAGGAGCGACCTAAATTGTACGAATGTGATAGAATTTCACTGAATTCTTATATTAACCAAAATATAAAATGATCTAATCGGGTCTCTGTTTGCCTTATCCTAGAAGTTTAGTATTGCATTTTACACGCCATTTCATGCGCTTTGAGATGCCGCTTAGCCCAATACGCTATCTGAAATAGGAGCGACGTAAATTGAACAAATGTGATAGAATTTCGCTGAATTCTTAAATTAACTATAATGTAAAACGATCTAATCGGGTCTCTTTGCCCTATCATAGAAGATTAATAGTGCATTTTACTCGCCACTCCACGCGCTTTAGGATGCAGCCTAGCCCAGTACGATATCCGAAATAGGAGCGACGTAAACTGAACAAATGTGATAGAATTTTGCTGAATTCTTAAATTAACCATAATATAAAATGATCTAATCGGGTCTCTGATTGCCTTATCCTAGAAGTTTAGTATTGCATTTTACTCGCCATTTCATGCGCTTTGAGATGCCGCTTAGCCCAATACGCTATCTGAAATAGGAGCGACGTAAATTGAACAAATGTGATAGAATTTCGCTGAATTATTTTATTAACCAGCATGTAAAATGATCTAATCTGGTCTCTGTTCGCCCTAGCCTAGAAGTTTAATAGTGGATTTTACTCGGCATTCCACGCGCTTTAAGATGCCGCCTAGCCCAGTACGCTATCTAAATTAGGAGCGACGTAAGTTGAACAAATGTGATAGAATTTCGCTGAATTCTTAAATTAACTATAATGTAAAACGATCTAATCGGGTCTCTTTGCCCTATCATAGAAGTTTAATAGTGCATTTCACTCGTCATTTCATGCGCTTTAAGATGCCGCCTAGCCCAGTACGCTATCTGAAATAGGAGCGACCTAAATTGAACGTATGTGATAGAATTTCGCTGAATTCTTAAATTAACTATAATATAAAATGATCTAATCGCGTCACTGATTGCCCTACGCTAGAAGTTTAATAGTGCATTTTAGTCGCCACTTCATGCGCCTTAAGATGCCGCATAGCACAATACGCTATCTGAAATAGGAGCGACGTAAATTGAACAAATGTGATAGAATTTCCATGAATTCTTATATTAACCTCAATATAAAATGATCTAATCGGGTCTCTGTTTGCCCTACCCTAGAAGTTTAATAGTCCTTTTTATTCGCCATTTCATGCGCTTTGAGATGCCGGTTAGCCCAATACGCTAACTGAAATAGGAGCGACGTAAATAGAACAAATGTGATAGGATTTCCCTGAAATCTTATATTAAACAAAATATAAAATGATCTAATCTGGTCTCTGACTGCACTATCATTGAAGTTTAACAGTGCATTTTACTCGCCATTCCACGCGCTTTAAGATGCCGCCTAGCCCAGTACGCTATCTGAAATAGGAGCGACGTAAATTCAACAAATGTGATAGAATCTTGCTGAATTCTTAAATTAACCATAATATAAAATGATCTAATCGGGTCTCTGTCTGCCCTACCCTAGGAGTTTAATAGTGCATTTTACTCGCCATTTCAGGCGCTTTGAGATGCCGCTTAGCCCAATACGCTATCTGAAATATGAGCGACACGAATTGAACAAATGTGATAGAATTTCCCTGAAATCTTGTATTAAACAAAATATAAAATGATCTCATCGCGTCTCTGATTGCCCTATCATACAAGTTTAATAGTGCATTTTACTCGCCACTCCGCGCGCTTTAGGATGCCGCCTAGCCCAGTACGCTATCCGAAATAGGAGCGACGTAAATTGAACAAATGTGATAGAATTTTGCTGAATTCTTAAATTAACCATAATATAAAATGATCTAATCGGGTATCTGTTTGCCTTATCCTAGAAGTTTAATAGTGCATTATACTCGCCATTTCATGCGCTTCGAGATGCCGCTTAGCTCAATACGCTATCTGAAATAGGAGCGACGAAAGTTGAACAAATGTGATAGAATTTCGCTGAATTATTTTATTAACCAGAATGTAAAATGATCTAATCTGGTCTCTGTTCTCCGTACCATAGAAGTCTTATAGTGCATTTCACTCGCCATTTCATGCGCTTTGAGATGCCGCTTAGCCCAATACGCTATCTGAAATAGGAGCGACCTAAATTGTACGAATGTGGTAGAATTTCACTGAATTCTTATATTAACCAAAATATAAAATGATCTAATCGGGTCTCTGTTTGCCTTATCCTAGAAGTTTAGTATTGCATTTTACACGCCATTTCATGCGCTTTGAGATGCCGCTTAGCCCAATACGCTATCTGAAATAGGAGCGACGTAAATTGAACAAATGTGATAGAATTTCGCTGAATTCTTAAATTAACTATAATGTAAAACGATCTAATCGGGTCTCTTTGCCCTATCATAGAAGATTAATAGTGCATTTTACTCGCCACTCCACGCGCTTTAGGATGCAGCCTAGCCCAGTACGATATCCGAAATAGGAGCGACGTAAACTGAACAAATGTGATAGAATTTTGCTGAATTCTTAAATTAACCATAATATAAAATGATCTAATCGGGTCTCTGATTGCCTTATCCTAGAAGTTTAGTATTGCATTTTACTCGCCATTTCATGCGCTTTGAGATGCCGCTTAGCCCAATACGCTATCTGAAATAGGAGCGACGTAAATTGAACAAATGTGATAGAATTTCGCTGAATTCTTATATTAACAAAAATATAAAATGATCTAATCGGGTCTCTGTTTGCCTTATCCTAGAAGTTTAATAGTGCATTTTGTTCGCCATTGCATGCGCTTTGAGATGCCGCTTAGCCGAATACGCTATCTGAAATAGGAGCGACGTAAATTGAACAAATGTGATAGAATTTCCCTGAAATCTTATATTAAACAAAATATAAAATGATTTAGTCGGGTCTCTGATCGCCCTATCATGAAAGGTTAATAGTGCATTCTACTCGCCATTCCACGCGCTTTAAGATGCCGCCTAGCCCAATACGCTATCTGAAATAGGAGCGACGTAAATTGAACAAATGTGATAGAATTTCGCTGAATTCTTAAATTAACCATAATATAAAATGATCTAATCGGGTCTCTGATTGCCCTACCCTAGAAGTTTAATAGTGCATTTTACTGGCCATTTCATGCGCTTTGAGATGCCGCTTAGCCCAATACGCTATCTGAAATAGGAGCGACGTACGTTGAACAAATGTGATAGAATTTCGCTGAATTCTTTTAAGAACCATAATGTAAAATGATCTAATCGGGTCTCTGTTCGCCCTAGCCTAGAAGTTTAATAGCGCATTTTATTCGCCATTTCAAGCGCCTTGAGATGCCGCTTAGCCCAATACGCTATCTGAAATAGGAGCGACGAAAATTGAACAAATGTGATAGAATTTCCCTCAAATCTTATATTAAACAAAATATACAATGATCTAATCGGGTCTCTGATTGCCCTATCATAGAAGTTTAGCAGTGCATTTTACTCGCCATTCCACGCGCTTTAAGATGCCGCCTAGCCCAGTACGCTATCTAAATTAGGAGCGACGTAAGTTGAACAAATGTGATAGAATTTCGCTGAATTCTTAAATTAACTATAATATAAAATGATCTAATCGGGTCACTGATTGCCCTACGCTAGAAGTTTAATAGCGCATTTTACTCGCCATTTCATGCGCTTTGAGATGCCGCTTAGCCCAATACGCTATCTGAAATATGAGCGACGAAAGTTGAACAAATGTGATAGAATTTCGCTGAATTATTTTATTAACCAGCATGTAAAATGATCTAATCTGGTCTCTGTTCGCCCTAGCCTAGAAGTTTAATAGTGGATTTTACTCGCCCTTCCACGCGCTTTAAGATGCCTCCTAGCCCAGTACGCTATTTGAAATAGGAGCGACGTAAGATGAACAAATGTGATAGAATTACGCTGAATTCTTATATTAACCGTAATATAAAATGATCTAATCGGGTCTCCGTTTGCCTTATCCTAAAAGTTTAATAGCTCATTTTACTCGCCATTTCATGCGCTTTGAGAGGCCGCTTAGCCCAATTCGCTATCTGAAATAGGAGCGACGTAAATTGAACAAATGTGATAGAATTTCGCTGAATTCTTGAATTAACCATACTATAAAATGATCTCATCGGGTCTCTGTTTGGCCTACCCTAGAAGTTTAATAGTGCATTTTACTCGCCATTTCATGAGCTTTCAGATGCCGCATAGCCCAATACGCTGTCTGAAATAGGAGCGACGTAAATTGAACAAATGTGATAGAATTTCCGTGAGTCCTTATATTAACCTTAATGTAAAATGATCTAATCGGGTCTCTGTTCGCCCTACCATAGAAGTTTAATAGTGCATTTTACTCGCCATTTCATGCGCTTTGAGATGCCGCATTGCCCAATACGCTATCTGAAATAGGAGCGACGTAAATTGAACAAATGTGATAGAATTTCCGTGAATCCTCATATTAACCTTAATGTAAAATGATCTAATCGGGTCTCTGTTCGCCCTACCATAGAAGTCTAATGGTGCGTTTCACTCGCCATTTCAGGCGCTTTGTGATGCCGCTTAGCCCAATACGCTATCTGAAATAGGAGCGACGTAAGTTGAACAAATGTGATAGAATTACGCTGCATTCTTTTATTAACCATAATGTAAAATGATCTGATCGGGTCTCTGTTCGCCATAGCCTAGAAGTTTAATAGTGCATTTTATTCGCCGCTTCATGCGCTTTGAGATGCCGCTTAGCCGAATACGCTATCTGAAATAGGAGCGACGCAAATTAAACAAATGTGATACTATTTCCCTGAAATCTTATATTAAACAAAATATAAAATGATCTAATCGGGTCTCTATTTGCCCTATCATAGAAGTTTAGTAATGCATTTTACTCGCCATTCCACGCGCTTTAAGATGCCGCCTAGCCCAGTACGCTATCTGAAATAGGAGCGACGTAAGTTGAACAAATGTGATAGAATTCTGTTGAATTCTTAAATTAACCATAATATAAAATGATCTAATCGGGTCTCTGTTTGCCCTACCCTAGAAGTTTAATATTGCATTCTAGTCGCCATTTCATGCGCTTTGAGATCCCGCTTAGCCCAATACGCTATCTGAAATAGGAGCGACGTAAATTGAACAAATGTGATAGAATTTCCCTGAAATCTTATATTAATCAAAATATAAAATGATCTAATCGGGTCTCTGATTGCCCTATCATAGAAGATTAGAAGTGCATTTCACTTGTCATTTCATGCGCTTTAAGATGCCGCCTAGCCCAGTACGCTATCTGAAATAGGAGCGACGTAAATTTTACAAATGTGATAGAATTTCGTTGAATTCTTATATTAACCAAAACATAAAATGAACTAATCGGGTCTCTGATTGCCCTATCATAGAAGTTTAATAGTGCATTTCACTCGCCATTCCACGCGCTTTAAGATGCCGCCTAGCCCAGTACGCTATCTGAAATAGGAGCGACGTAACTTGAACAAATGTGATAGAATCACGCTGCATTCTTATATTAACCGTAATATAAAATGATCTAATCGGGTCTCTGTTTGCCTTATCCTAGAAGTATAATAGTGCATTTCACTCGTCATTTCATGCGCTTTGAGATGCCGCTAAGCCCAATAAGCTATCTGTGATAGAAGCGACGTAAATTGAACAAATGTGATAGAATTTCGTTGAATTCTTATATTAACCTTAATGTAAAATGATCTAATCGGGTCTCTGTTTGCCTTATCCTAGAAGTTTAATAGTGCATTATACTCGTCATTTCATGCGGATTGAGATGCCGCCAAGCCCAATAAGCTATCTGAAATAGGAGCGACGTAAATTGAACAAATGTGATAGAATTTCGCAGAATTCTTATATTAACCAAAATATAAAATGATCTAATCGGGTCTCTGTTCGCCCTAGCTTAGTAGTTTAATAGTGCATTTTATTCGCCATTTTATGCGCTTTGAGATGCCGCTTAGCCGAATACGCTATCTGAAATAGGAGCGACGTAAATTGAACAGATGTGATGGAATTTCGCTGAATTCTTTAATTAACCATAACATAAAATGATCTAATCGGGTCTCTGTTTGCCCTACCCTAGAAGTTTAATAGTGCATTTTGCTCGCCATTTCATGCGCTTTGAGATGCCGCTGAGCCCAATATTCTATTTGAAATAGGAGCGACGTAAATTGAACAAATGTGATAGAATTTCACTGAATTCTTATATTAACCGTAATATAAAATGATCTAATCGGGTCTCTGTTTGCCTCATCCTAGAAGTATAATAGTGCATTATACTCGCCATTCCATGCGCTTTTAGATGCCGCTTAGCCCAGGACGCTATCTGAAATAGGAACGACGTAAATTGAACAAATGTGATAGAATTTCGCTGAATTCTTAAATTAACCATAATATAAAATGATCTAATCGGGTCCCTGTTTGCCCTACCCTAGAAGTTTAATAGTGCATTTCACTCGTCATTTCATGCGCTTTGAGATGCCGCTAAGCCCGATAAGCTATCTGTAATAGAAGCGACGTAAATTGAACGAATGTGATAGAATTTCGTTGAATTCTTATATTAACCAAAATATAAAATGATCTAATCGGGTCTCTGATTGCCCTACCCTAGAAGTTTAATAGTGCATTTTACTCACCATTCCACGCGCTTTAAGATGCCGCCTAGCCCAGTACGCTATCTGAAATAGGAGCGACGTAAATTGAACAAATGTGATAAAATTTTGCTGACATCTTAAATTAACCATAATATAAAATGATCTCATCGGGTCTCTGTTTGCCCTACCCTAGAAGTTTAATAGTGCATTTTACTCGCCATTTCATGCGCCTTCAGATGCCGCTTAGCCCTGTAGCAGCTACGGCACTGCTACCACATCCCTGCCGTGAAAGATCGAGATATTACCCTCGCTAACTTTCTTTTCTTTAAATGCTTACGGTCTATCTTTCTTTAAAAGTGTACGAACACAGGCGCGTCGTAGACCGGCAACGGACGACGGTTGCCGATTGCGCGACGAGTTTTTTCTGTTGTTTTCTGACCGCGCGCCGCGGTCACCATACGAGAACAGGAGGCAGAACCTCTTGCGACTCACCACGTGTACGACCGTGCGACGCAGACAATACCTGTTCTTATTCTGTTATATTAATTGTAAATAAATTGAGCGTGTAACGCAAATCGGAGTTATCCATTACGCACACATTCACCTCAATTATTGGTGACGCCGACGTGATCGCGACGTGATCGTGAAGTGATTGTGATCGTGATCGTGATCGTGACAAGACAATTTTTTTTTTCTCTTCTCTCCATCGACTGTATTTTTTTTAAAGACTTCCGTGAACTTTTTATACAATAGTGTAATTCGCGCAGAACTGCTAAAAGTGTAAGTGATCTCTCCGCTGAAGCAGCAATACAGCCATGAACGCGGATATCCCTGCCAACGCCTCCACGAGCAGAGCGTCGATAGAAAGAGTCGCCGTTCGTATACCGGATTTTTGTCCTAGCGATCCGGAAATGTGGTTCAGCATGGTGGAAAGGAGTTTCGAGGTATCCGGAGTGACCACCGACAGCACCAGGTTCGGGTATATCCTGAGTGCCCTGGATCCACGCTACGCCACAGAGGTTCGAGACATAATAATGAACCCGCCAGCGACCGGTCAGTATGAAAAACTAAAAACCGAGTTGATCCGACGTTTGAGCGTGTCTCAAGAGCAGAAGACGCGACGCCTCCTGGAGCATGAGGAAATCGGCGATCGGAAACCTTCGCAATTTTTGAGGCATCTGCGCAGCCTAGCCGGGACGCAAGTATCCGACGCCTTATTGCGAACCCTTTGGCTAGGGAGGTTACCGACGAGCACGCAGGTAATTTTAGCCACGCAGAAGGACACGGAACTGGACAAAGTGGCCGAGCTGGCGGACGCTATCACCGATACCAGGCCTCATCGCCATCAAATTGCCGAAGCGTCACCCCCGGCGCCGCAGGAAATCGACGCAGGTAGGTCCCTCGAGGCTTTATTGCAATTGAAAATGTCGCAGCTCGCTCTGTCGCTACGAGAAGAAATAGCGGCGCTTCGTCAAGAAATGACGAGCGATCGTACCTCGCGGAGAGATAGGGAGCCTCGATCCCGTTCACGTCCTCGGAGCCGTTCTGGATCTCGATCGAGGAAGCGCACACATGGCAAGGATGGAATTTGCTGGTACCACTGGAGTTTCGGTACCGACGCAAGGGACTGCATTAAGCCGTGCACCTTCCAGGCGGGAAACATTCCGGGCAGTCGTTAACGACGGCTAGCGACCCCAGCCCGACTTTACGCCGTCTCTTCGTCATCGATCACGACACGAAGACGCAATTTTTGGTCGACACAGGCGCCGACCTCTGTGTCTTTCCACGAGCAATGATCCGAGGACGGCGCGAAAAATCATCCTACGAGCTTTCCGCAGCAAATGGCACCACCATCGCAACGTACGGGACTACGACTTTAACTCTCAATTTAGGGTTACGTCGGGTTTTCACATGGAGATTCGTAATCGCCGACGTCTCCAGGCCCATAATCGGGGTCGATTTCCTCGCTCACTTCGGACTAATAGTAGACGTTCGCAATCGCCGTCTCTTAGATCAAGTGACGTCTCTCTCGACACGAGGAATGCCTGCCCGCGAAGCCGTCCCGAGCATCAAAACAGTCTTCGGGGAATCCGCTTATCATGTTCTACTCCAGCGATTTCCCGAAATTACGAAACCGGAAGGAACACCTTCCGAACCAAAACACAGCACGATGCACCACATTCGTACTGCACCAGGTCCACCTGTTACCTGCAAACCACGGCGTCTTGCACCAGGTAGGCTACAGGCAGCCAAAAAGGAATTTGAAACCATGTCGCGATTAGGAACAACCCGACCGTCGGAGAGTAGCTGGTCGTCACCTTTGCACATGGTACCCAAAAAAGGAAGTGACGAATGGAGACCATGTGGCGATTATCGTGCTCTCAACGCCAGGACCTTGCCGGACCGATATTGAAGATTTTGCACAAACTTTGCGGGGTAAGAAAATTTTTTCTACCATTGATCTCGTTCGAGCTTACAACCAAATCCCCGTTGCACCCGAAGATATTCCGAAGACAGCTATTACCACTCCTTTCGGATTATTCGAATTTCCGTTCATGTCGTTTGGGTTGCGCAACGCGGCTCAAACCTTTCAGCGCTTTATCGATGAAGCGTTGCGAGGTTTGAACTTTTGTTTCGCATACATTGACGACATACTTGTGGCTTCAACATCCGAAGAGGAACACCTTCAACACCTCAAGATAGTTTTTGAACGGCTAAAACAATACGGTATAGTGATAAATACTGCAAAATGTATCTTCGGAAGGACGGAGTTAAAATTTTTAGGCTACCTGGTGTCGGAATCAGGCACCCGACCATCCACCGAAAAGGATGAGGCCATTTTAAAGTATCCACGGCCGACCACAGCGAAACAATTACGGCAGTTTTTAGGTATGGTAAATTTTTATAGACGTTTCATACCTAAAGCCGCACAGGTACATGCACCTCTGAACGACATGCTGGCGGACAATATAAAAGGCAGCGCACCTGTAAATTGGACACCAGACGCCACCGCAGCATTTGAAGACTCTAAAAAGGCGTTAGTAGAGGCTACTCTACTAACACACCCTGAAATCGACGCACCATTGGCCATCATATGCGACGCCTCGAATTCTGCTGTTGGCGCCGCGCTTCAACAACGCATCGGTGATAATTGGGAACCACTGGGTTTCTTTTCAAAAAAACTCAGCTCAACGGAACAGAAATACGCTACATACGACAGAGAATTACTCGCTATCTACCTCGCAGTCAAATATTTCCGTCATATGATCGAGGGAAGAACTTTCACTATCTTCACAGACCATAAACCAATCATTTACGCTTTCCAACAGAAACCAGAAAAATTCACCCCAAGACAATTTCGATATCTCAGCTTCATTAGTGAATTCTCAACTGACATCCGCCACGTAGCAGGTCGAGATAACGTTGTCGCCGATGCGTTGTCAAGAGTGGACGAAATCGAAGAGACTTTGGATTTTGAAATGCGGGCCAAATCGCAAGAAGAAGACGAGGAATTACTGACGTACTTACAAAGCAACACCGGTTTGAATTTAAAACGCATATCCATTCCTGGAAGTACACAACAAATTTACTGTGACATATCTACAGACACCGTTCGCCCTTTCCTCACAAAATCGTTTCGTCAAACTGCATTCAACGCACTACACAAAATATCGCATCCAGGAATCAACGCCACTGTCAAACTGATCACGCAAAGGTACGTTTGGCCATCGATCAAAACAGACTGCAGAAGATGGGCCCGGAACTGTATCCAATGTCAACGCTCCAAGATCACCAGGCACGTATCAGCACCCCTCGGTTCTTTTTCGCGACCATCGGCGAGGTTCGAACATGTTCATTTGGACATTGTCATCCTACCGGTCTCCGAAGGATACAGATATTGCCTTACCTGCGTGGATCGCTTTACGCGCTGGCCTGAAGCAATACCTCTCCGCGACCAGGAAGCAGCCACAGTAGCTCGAGCCTTTTACGAGGGGTGGATTGTTCGGTTTGGAACGCCGCTAAGGATCACCACGGACCAAGGTAGACAGTTTGAGTCCAATCTTTTTAAACAATTAAGTTTGTTAACAGGTAGCAGACATCTAAGAACTACGGCATATCACCCGGCGGCTAATGGGATGGTGGAAAGGTTCCACCGTCAGTTAAAGGCAGCCATACGTTGCCATGAAAATCAACGTTGGACAGAGATTCTTCCCACCACGTTGCTGGGTATTCGTTCAGCCTGGAGGGAAGATTTACAAGCAACGACAGCAGAGTTGGTGTACGACGAACCATTGCGACTTCCTGGAGAATTCCTGTCTCCGCGTCCAGGTGAAGCTGACACTGACGCAACTTCATTTGTAAAGGAACTGCGACAACATTTCCAGGATCTGAGCCCAGTCGCAGGTTCTCACCATGGGTCACGGCGGACCTTCGTGTACAAAGACCTTGCCAGTTCCGAGCATGTTTTCGTACGACACGACGCATCGAAAGGCATTCTACAACAACCTTATGATGGACCATATCGTGTCATTAGCCGCGGACATAAAACCTTTCTAATAGACCGTCAAGGAAAACATGTCACAATTTCAATCGAGAGGTTAAAACCCGCGTATATTGTAAGTGATCATTTAACACATAAAAATTGTAATAATTCCGACACAGAACCAAATGTATCTCGCGATATTGTAACACCACAATTTACCACCCGCGCAGGTAGGCGAGTACGATTTCTCGACAGATTTCAAGCTGGATTTTCGTGATTAGGTAAATCACTGGCAGGGGGGTGATGTAGCAGCTACGGCACTGCTACCACATCCCTGCCGTGAAAGATCGAGATATTACCCTCGCTAACTTTCTTTTCTTTAAATGCTTACGGTCTATCTTTCTTTAAAAGTGTACGAACACAGGCGCGTCGTAGAGCGGCAACGGACGACGGTTGCCGATTGCGCGACGAGTTTTTTCTGTTGTTTTCTGACCGCGCGCCGCGGTCACCATACGAGAACAGGAGGCAGAACCTCTTGCGACTCACCACGTGTACGACCGTGCGACGCAGACAATACCTGTTCTTATTCTGTTATATTAATTGTAAATAAATTGAGCGTGTAACGCAAATCGGAGTTATCCATTACGCACACATTCACCTCAGCCCAATAAGCTATCTGAAATAGGAGCGACGTAAATTGAACAAATGTGATAGAATTTCCCTGAAATCTTATATTAAACAAAATATAAAATGAGCTAATCGGGTCTCTGATTGCCCTATCATAACAGTTGAGCAGTGCATTTTACTCGCCATTCCACGCGCTTTAAGATGGCGCCTAGCCCAGTACGCTATCTGAAATAGGAGCGACGTAAGTTGAACAAATGTGATAGAATTTCGCTGAATTCTTTTATTAACCATAATGTAAAATGATCTAATCGGGTCTCTGTTCGCTCTAGCCTAGAACTTTAATAGTGCATTTTATTCGCCATTTCATACGCTTTGAGATGTCGCTGAGCCCAATACGCTATCTGAAATAGGAGCGACGTAAATTGAACAAATGTGATAGAATTTCACTGAATTCTTATATTAACCAAAATATAAAATGATCTAATCGGGTCTCTGATTGCCCTAGGATAGAAGTTTAATAGTGCATTTTGCTCGCCATTTCATGCGCTTTGAGATGTCGCTGAGCCCAATACGCTATTTGAAATAGGAGCGACGTAAATTGAACAAATGTGATAGAATTTCACTGAATTCTTATATTAACCAAAATATAAAATGATCTAATCGTGTCTCTGTTCGCCCTACCATAGAAGTCTAATGGTGCATTTCACTCGCCATTTCATGCGCTTTGAGATGCCGCTTAGCCCAATACGCTATCTGAAATAGGAGCGACGTAAGTTGAGCAAATGTGATAGAATTTCGCTGAATTCTTATATTAACCAAAGTATATAATGATCTAATCTGGTCTCTGATTGCCCTATCATAGAAGGTTAATAGTGCATTTTACTCGCCATTCCACGCGCTTTAAGATGCCGCCTAGCTCAGTACGCTGTCTGAAATAGAAGCGACGTAACTTGAACAAGTGTGATAGAATTACGCTGAATTCTTATATTAACCGTAATATAAAATGATGTAATCGGGTCTCTGTTTGGCCTATCATAGAAGTTTAATAGTGCATTTTACTCGCCATTTCATGTGCTTTAAGGTGCCGCATAGCTCAATACGCTATCTGGAATAGGAGCGACGTAAATTGGACAAATGTGATAGAATTTCCCTGAATTCTTATATTAACCTTAATGTAAAATGATCTAATCGGGTCTCTGTTCGCCCTACCATAGAAGTCTAATAGTGCATTTCACTCGCCATTTCATGCGCTTTGAGATGCCGCTTAGCACAATACGCTATCTAAATTAGGAGCGACGTAAGTTGAACAAATGTGATAGAATTACACTGAATTCTTATATTAACCGTAATATAAAATAATCTAATCGGGTCTCTGTTTGCCTTATCCTAGAAGTTTAGTATTGCATTTTACTCGCCATTTCATGCGCTTTGAGATACCGCTTAGCCCAATAGGCTATCTGAAATAGGAGCGACGTAAATTGAGCAAATGTGATAGAATTTTGCTGAATTCTTAAATTAACCATAATATAAAATGATCTAATCGCGTCACTGTTTGCCCTACCCTAGAAGTTTAATAGTGCATTTCACTCGTCATTCCATGCGCTTTGAGATGCCGCTAAGCCCAATAAGCTATGTGTAATAGGAGCGACGTAAATTTTACAAATGTGATAGAATTTCGTTGAATTCTTATATTAACCAAAATATAAAATGATCTAATCGGGTCTCTGATTGCCCTACCCTAGAAGTTTAATAGTGCATTTTACTCACCATTCCACGCGCTTTAAGATGCCGCCTAGCCCAGTACGCTATCTGAAATAGGAGCGACGTAAATTGAACAAATGTGATAAAATTTTGCTGACATCTTAAATTAACCATAATATAAAATGATCTCATCGGGTCTCTGTTTGCCCTACCCTAGAAGTTTAATAGTGCATTTTACTCGCCATTTCATGCGACTTCAGATGCCGCTTAGCCCAATAAGCTATCTGAAATAGGAGCGACGTAAATTGAACAAATGTGATAGAATTTCCCTGAAATCTTATATTAAACAAAATATAAAATGATCTAATCGGGTCTCTGATTGCCCTATCATAGAAGTTTAACAGTGCATTTCACTCGTCATTTCATGCGCTTTGACATGCCGCTTAGCCCAATAAGCTATCTGAAATAGGAGCGACGTAAATTGAACAAATGTGATAGAATTTCCCTGAAATCTTATATTAAACAAAATATAAAATAAGCTAATCGGGTCTCTGATTGCCCTATCATAACAGTTGAGCAGTGCATTTTACTCGCCATTCCACGCGCTTTAAGATGCCGCCTAGCCCAGTACGCTATCTGAAATAGGAGCGACGTAAGTTGAACAAATGTGATAGAATTTCGCTGAATTCTTTTATTAACCATAATGTAAAATGATCTAATCGGGTCTCTGTTCGCCCTAGCCTAGAACTTTAATAGTGCATTTTATTCGCCATTTCATACGCTTTGAGATGCCGCTTTGCCCAATACGCTATCTGAAAAAGGAGCGACGTAAATTGAACAAATGTGATAGAATTTCACTGAATTCTTATATTAACCAAAATATAAAATGATCTAATCGGGTCTCTGATTGCCCTAGGATAGAAGTTTAATAGTGCATTTTGCTCGCCATTTCATGCGCTTTGAGATGCCGCTGAGCCCAATACGCTATTTGAAATAGGAGCGACGTAAATTGAACAAATGTGATAGAATTTCCCTGAAATCTTATATTAAACAAAATATAAAATGATCTAATCGGGTCTCTGATTGCCCTATCATAGAAGTATAGCAGTGAATTTTACTCGCCATTCCACGCGCTTTAAGATGCCGCCTAGCCCAGTAGGCTATCTAAATTAGGAGCGACGTAAGTTGAACAAATGTGATAGAATTACACTGAATTCTTATATTAACCGTAATATAAAATAATCTAATCGGGTCTCTGTTTGCCTTATCCTAGAAGTTTAATAGTGCATTTTATTCGCCGCTTCATGCGCTTTGAGATGCCGCTTAGCCCAATACGCTATCTGAAATAGGAGCGACGTACGTTGAACAAATGTGATAGAATTTCGCTGAATTCTTTTAAGAACCATAATGTAAAATGATCTAATCGGGTCTCTGTTCGCCCTAGCCTAGAAGTTTAATAGCGCATTTTATTCGCCATTTCAAGCGCCTTGAGATGCCGCTTAGCCCAATACGCTATCTGAAATAGGAGCGACGAAAATTGAACAAATGTGATAGAATTTCCCTGAAATCTTATATTAAACAAAATATACAATGATCTAATCGGGTCTCTGATTGCCCTATCATAGAAGTTTAGCAGTGCATTTTACTCGCCATTCCACGCGCTTTAAGATGCCGCCTAGCCCAGTACGCTATCTAAATTAGGAGCGACGTAAGTTGAACAAATGTGATAGAATTTCGCTGAATTCTTAAATTAACTATAATATAAAATGATCTAATCGGGTCACTGATTGCCCTACGCTAGAAGTTTAATAGCGCATTTTACTCGCCATTTCATGCGCTTTGAGATGCCGCTTAGCCCAATACGCTATCTGAAATATGAGCGACGAAAGTTGAACAAATGTGATAGAATTTCGCTGAATTATTTTATTAACCAGCATGTAAAATGATCTAATCTGGTCTCTGTTCGCCCTAGCCTAGAAGTTTAATAGTGGATTTTACTCGGCATTCCACGCGCTTTAAGATGCCGCCTATCCCAGTACGCTATCTGAAATAGGAGCGACCTAAATTGAACGAATGTGATAGAATTTTGCTGAATTCTAAAATTAACCATAATATAAAATGATCTAATCGGGTCTCTGTTCGCCCTAGACTAGAAGTTTAATAGTGCATTTTACTCGCCATTTCATGCGCCTTCAGATGCCGCTTAGCCCAATAAGCTATCTGAAATAGGAGCGACGTAAATTGAACAAATGTGATAGAATTTCCCTGAAATCTTATATTAAACAAAATATAAAATGATCTAATCGGGTCTCTGATTGCCCTATCATAGAAGTTTAACAGTGCATTTCACTCGTCATTTCATGCGCTTTGACATGCCGCTTAGCCCAATAAGCTATCTGAAATAGGAGCGACGTAAATTGAACAAATGTGATAGAATTTCCGTGAAATCTTATATTAAACAAAATATAAAATGATCTAATCGGGCCTCTGATTGCCCTATCATAGAAGTTTAGTAGTGCATTTTACTCGTCATCCCACGCGCTTTAAGGTGCCGCTTAGCCCAGTACGCTATCTGAAATAGGAGCGACGTAAATTGGACAAATGTGATAGAATTTCCCTGAAATCTTATATTAAACAAAATATAAAATGATCTAATCGGGTCTCTGATTGCTCTATCATAGAAGTTTAGTAGTGCATTTTACTCGCCCTTCCACGCGCTTTAAGATGCCTCCTAGCCCAGTACGCTATTTGAAATAGGAGCGACGTAAGATGAACAAATGTGATAGAATTACGCTGAATTCTTATATTAACCGTAATATAAAATGATCTAATCGGGTCTCCGTTTGCCTTATCCTAAAAGTTTAATAGCGCATTTTACTCGCCATTTCATGCGCTTTGAGAGGCCGCTTAGCCCAATTCGCTATCTGAAATAGGAGCGACGTAAATTGAACAAATGTGATAGAATTTCGCTGAATTCTTGAATTAACCATACTATAAAATGATCTCATCGGGTCTCTGTTTGGCCTACCCTAGAAGTTTAATAGTGCATTTTACTCGCCATTTCATGAGCTTTCAGATGCCGCATAGCCCAATACGCTGTCTGAAATAGGAGCGACGTAAATTGAACAAATGTGATAGAATTTCCGTGAGTCCTTATATTAACCTTAATGTAAAATGATCTAATCGGGTCTCTGTTCGCCCTACCATAGAAGTTTAATAGTGCATTTTACTCGCCATTTCATGCGCTTTGAGATGGCGCTTAGCCCAATACGCTATCTGAAATAGGAGCGACGTAAATTGAACAAATGTGATAGAATTTCCGTGAATCCTCATATTAACCTTAATGTAAAATGATCTAATCGGGTCTCTGTTCGCCCTACCATAGAAGTCTAATGGTGCGTTTCACTCGCCATTTCAGGCGCTTTGTGATGCCGCTTAGCCCAATACGCTATCTGAAATAGGAGCGACGTAAGTTGAACAAATGTGATAGAATTACGCTGCATTCTTTTATTAACCATAATGTAAAATGATCTGATCGGGTCTCTGTTCGCCATAGCCTAGAAGTTTAATAGTGCATTTTATTCGCCGCTTCATGCGCTTTGAGATGCCGCTTAGCCGAATACGCTATCTGAAATAGGAGCGACGCAAATTAAACAAATGTGATACTATTTCCCTGAAATCTTATATTAAACAAAATATAAAATGATCTAATCGGGTCTCTATTTGCCCTATCATAGAAGTTTAGTAATGCATTTTACTCGCCATTCCACGCGCTTTAAGATGCCGCCTAGCCCAGTACGCTATCTGAAATAGGAGCGACGTAAGTTGAACAAATGTGATAGAATTCTGTTGAATTCTTAAATTAACCATAATATAAAATGATCTAATCGGGTCTCTGTTTGCCCTACCCTAGAAGTTTAATATTGCATTCTAGTCGCCATTTCATGCGCTTTGAGATCCCGCTTAGCCCAATACGCTATCTGAAATAGGAGCGACGTAAATTGAACAAATGTGATAGAATTTCCCTGAAATCTTATATTAATCAAAATATAAAATGATCTAATCGGGTCTCTGATTGCCCTATCATAGAAGATTAGAAGTGCATTTCACTCGTCATTTCATGCGCTTTAAGATGCCGCCTAGCCCAGTACGCTATCTGAAATAGGAGCGACGTAAATTTTACAAATGTGATAGAATTTCGTTGAATTCTTATATTAACCAAAACATAAAATGAACTAATCGGGTCTCTGATTGCCCTATCATAGAAGTTTAATAGTGCATTTCACTCGCCATTCCACGCGCTTTAAGATGCCGCCTAGCCCAGTACGCTATCTGAAATAGGAGCGACGTAACTTGAACAAATGTGATAGAATCACGCTGCATTCTTATATTAACCGTAATATAAAATGATCTAATCGGGTCTCTGTTTGCCTTATCCTAGAAGTATAATAGTGCATTTCACTCGTCATTTCATGCGCTTTGAGATGCCGCTAAGCCCAATAAGCTATCTGTAATAGAAGCGACGTAAATTGAACAAATGTGATAGAATTTCGTTGAATTCTTATATTAACCTTAATGTAAAATGATCTAATCGGGTCTCTGTTTGCCTTATCCTAGAAGTTTAATAGTGCATTATACTCGTCATTTCATGCGGATTGAGATGCCGCCAAGCCCAATAAGCTATCTGAAATAGGAGCGACGTAAATTGAACAAATGTGATAGAATTTCGCAGAATTCTTATATTAACCAAAATATAAAATGATCTAATCGGGTCTCTGTTCGCCCTAGCTTAGTAGTTTAATAGTGCATTTTATTCGCCATTTTATGCGCTTTGAGATGCCGCTTAGCCGAATACGCTATCTGAAATAGGAGCGACGTAAATTGAACAGATGTGATGGAATTTCGCTGAATTCTTTAATTAACCATAACATAAAATGATCTAATCGGGTCTCTGTTTGCCCTACCCTAGAAGTTTAATAGTGCATTTTGCTCGCCATTTCATGCGCTTTGAGATGCCGCTGAGCCCAATATTCTATTTGAAATAGGAGCGACGTAAATTGAACAAATGTGATAGAATTTCACTGAATTCTTATATTAACCAAAATATAAAATGATCTAATCGGGTCTCTGTTCGCCCTACCATAGAAGTCTAATGGTGCATTTCACTCGCCATTTCATGCGCTTTGCGATGCCGCTTAGCCCAATACGCTATCTGAAATAGGAGCGACGTAAGTTGAACAAATGTGATAGAATTTCGCTGAATTCTTTTATTAACCATAATGTAAAATGATCTGCTCGGGTCTCTGTCCGCCCTAGCCTAGAAGTTTAATAGTGCATTTCACTCGTCATTTCATGCGCTTTGAGATGCCGCTGAGCCCAATAAGCTATTTGTAATAGGAGCGACGCAAATTGAACAAATGTGATAGAATTTCGCTGAATTCTTATATTAACCAAAATATAAAATGATCTAATCGGGTCTCTGATTGCCCTATCATAGAATTTTAATAGTGCATTCTACTCGCCATTCCACCCGCTTTAAGATGCCGCCTAGCCCAGTAGGCTATCTGAAATAGGAGCGACGGAAATTGAACAAATGTGATAGAATTTTGCTGAATTCTTAAATTAACCATAATATAAAATGATCTAATCGGGTCTCTGATTGCCGTATCATAGAATTTTAATAGTGCATTTTACTCGCCATTCCACGCGCTTTAAGATGCCGCCTAGCCCAGTACGCTATCTGAAATAGGAGCGACGTAAATTGAGCAAATGTGATAGAATTTTACTGAATTCTTAGATTAACCATAATATCAAATGATCTAATCGGGTCTCTGTTTGCCCTACCCTAGAAGTTTAATAGTGCATTTCACTCGTCATTTCATGCGCTTTGAGATGCCGCTAAGCCCAATAAGCTATCTGTTATAGGAGCAACGTAAATTTTACAAATGTGATAGAATTTCGTTGAATTCTTATATTAACCAATATATAAAATGATCTAATCGGGTCTCTGCTTGCCCTATCATAGAAGTTTAATAGTGCATTTTACTCGCCATTCCACGCGCTTTAAGATGCCGCCTAGCCCAGTACGCTATCTGAAATAGGAACGACGTAAGTTGAACAAATGTGATAGAATTACGCTGAGTTCTTATATTAACCGTAATATAAAATGATCTAATCGGGTCTCTGTTTGCCTCATCCTAGAAGTATAATAGTGCATTATACTCGCCATTCCATGCGCTTTTAGATGCCGCTTAGCCCAGGACGCTATCTGAAATAGGAACGACGTAAATTGAACAAATGTGATAGAATTTCGCTGAATTCTTAAATTAACCATAATATAAAATGATCTAATCGGGTCCCTGTTTGCCCTACCCTAGAAGTTTAATAGTGCATTTCACTCGTCATTTCATGCGCTTTGAGATGCCGCTAAGCCCGATAAGCTATCTGTAATAGAAGCGACGTAAATTGAACGAATGTGATAGAATTTCGTTGAATTCTTATATTAACCAAAATATAAAATGATCTAATCGGGTCTCTGATTGCCCTACCCTAGAAGTTTAATAGTGCATTTTACTCACCATTCCACGCGCTTTAAGATGCCGCCTAGCCCAGTACGCTATCTGAAATAGGAGCGACGTAAATTGAACAAATGTGATAAAATTTTGCTGACATCTTAAATTAACCATAATATAAAATGATCTCATCGGGTCTCTGTTTGCCCTACCCTAGAAGTTTAATAGTGCATTTTACTCGCCATTTCATGCGCCTTCAGATGCCGCTTAGCCCTGTAGCAGCTACGGCACTGCTACCACATCCCTGCCGTGAAAGATCGAGATATTACCCTCACTAACTTTCTTTTCTTTAAATGCTTACGGTCTATCTTTCTTTAAAAGTGTACGAACACAGGCGCGTCGTAGACCGGCAACGGACGACGGTTGCCGATTGCGCGACGAGTTTTTTCTGTTGTTTTCTGACCGCGCGCCGCGGTCACCATACGAGAACAGGAGGCAGAACCTCTTGCGACTCACCACGTGTACGACCGTGCGACGCAGACAATACCTGTTCTTATTCTGTTATATTAATTGTAAATAAATTGAGCGTGTAACGCAAATCGGAGTTATCCATTACGCACACATTCACCTCAATTATTGGTGACGCCGACGTGATCGCGACGTGATCGTGAAGTGATTGTGATCGTGATCGTGATCGTGACAAGACAATTTTTTTTTTCTCTTCTCTCCATCGACTGTATTTTTTTTAAAGACTTCCGTGAACTTTTTATACAATAGTGTAATTCGCGCAGAACTGCTAAAAGTGTAAGTGATCTCTCCGCTGAAGCAGCAATACAGCCATGAACGCGGATATCCCTGCCAACGCCTCCACGAGCAGAGCGTCGATAGAAAGAGTCGCCGTTCGTATACCGGATTTTTGTCCTAGCGATCCGGAAATGTGGTTCAGCATGGTGGAAAGGAGTTTCGAGGTATCCGGAGTGACCACCGACAGCACCAGGTTCGGGTATATCCTGAGTGCCCTGGATCCACGCTACGCCACAGAGGTTCGAGACATAATAATGAACCCGCCAGCGACCGGTCAGTATGAAAAACTAAAAACCGAGTTGATCCGACGTTTGAGCGTGTCTCAAGAGCAGAAGACGCGACGCCTCCTGGAGCATGAGGAAATCGGCGATCGGAAACCTTCGCAATTTTTGAGGCATCTGCGCAGCCTAGCCGGGACGCAAGTATCCGACGCCTTATTGCGAACCCTTTGGCTAGGGAGGTTACCGACGAGCACGCAGGTAATTTTAGCCACGCAGAAGGACACGGAACTGGACAAAGTGGCCGAGCTGGCGGACGCTATCACCGATACCAGGCCTCATCGCCATCAAATTGCCGAAGCGTCACCCCCGGCGCCGCAGGAAATCGACGCAGGTAGGTCCCTCGAGGCTTTATTGCAATTGAAAATGTCGCAGCTCGCTCTGTCGCTACGAGAAGAAATAGCGGCGCTTCGTCAAGAAATGACGAGCGATCGTACCTCGCGGAGAGATAGGGAGCCTCGATCCCGTTCACGTCCTCGGAGCCGTTCTGGATCTCGATCGAGGAAGCGCACACATGGCAAGGATGGAATTTGCTGGTACCACTGGAGTTTCGGTACCGACGCAAGGGACTGCATTAAGCCGTGCACCTTCCAGGCGGGAAACATTCCGGGCAGTCGTTAACGACGGCTAGCGACCCCAGCCCGACTTTACGCCGTCTCTTCGTCATCGATCACGACACGAAGACGCAATTTTTGGTCGACACAGGCGCCGACCTCTGTGTCTTTCCACGAGCAATGATCCGAGGACGGCGCGAAAAATCATCCTACGAGCTTTCCGCAGCAAATGGCACCACCATCGCAACGTACGGGACTACGACTTTAACTCTCAATTTAGGGTTACGTCGGGTTTTCACATGGAGATTCGTAATCGCCGACGTCTCCAGGCCCATAATCGGGGTCGATTTCCTCGCTCACTTCGGACTAATAGTAGACGTTCGCAATCGCCGTCTCTTAGATCAAGTGACGTCTCTCTCGACACGAGGAATGCCTGCCCGCGAAGCCGTCCCGAGCATCAAAACAGTCTTCGGGGAATCCGCTTATCATGTTCTACTCCAGCGATTTCCCGAAATTACGAAACCGGAAGGAACACCTTCCGAACCAAAACACAGCACGATGCACCACATTCGTACTGCACCAGGTCCACCTGTTACCTGCAAACCACGGCGTCTTGCACCAGGTAGGCTACAGGCAGCCAAAAAGGAATTTGAAACCATGTCGCGATTAGGAACAACCCGACCGTCGGAGAGTAGCTGGTCGTCACCTTTGCACATGGTACCCAAAAAAGGAAGTGACGAATGGAGACCATGTGGCGATTATCGTGCTCTCAACGCCAGGACCTTGCCGGACCGATATTGAAGATTTTGCACAAACTTTGCGGGGTAAGAAAATTTTTTCTACCATTGATCTCGTTCGAGCTTACAACCAAATCCCCGTTGCACCCGAAGATATTCCGAAGACAGCTATTACCACTCCTTTCGGATTATTCGAATTTCCGTTCATGTCGTTTGGGTTGCGCAACGCGGCTCAAACCTTTCAGCGCTTTATCGATGAAGCGTTGCGAGGTTTGAACTTTTGTTTCGCATACATTGACGACATACTGGTGGCTTCAACATCCGAAGAGGAACACCTTCAACACCTCAAGATAGTTTTTGAACGGCTAAAACAATACGGTATAGTGATAAATACTGCAAAATGTATCTTCGGAAGGACGGAGTTAAAATTTTTAGGCTACCTGGTGTCGGAATCAGGCACCCGACCATCCACCGAAAAGGATGAGGCCATTTTAAAGTATCCACGGCCGACCACAGCGAAACAATTACGGCAGTTTTTAGGTATGGTAAATTTTTATAGACGTTTCATACCTAAAGCCGCACAGGTACATGCACCTCTGAACGACATGCTGGCGGACAATATAAAAGGCAGCGCACCTGTAAATTGGACACCAGACGCCACCGCAGCATTTGAAGACTCTAAAAAGGCGTTAGTAGAGGCTACTCTACTAACACACCCTGAAATCGACGCACCATTGGCCATCATATGCGACGCCTCGAATTCTGCTGTTGGCGCCGCGCTTCAACAACGCATCGGTGATAATTGGGAACCACTGGGTTTCTTTTCAAAAAAACTCAGCTCAACGGAACAGAAATACGCTACATACGACAGAGAATTACTCGCTATCTACCTCGCAGTCAAATATTTCCGTCATATGATCGAGGGAAGAACTTTCACTATCTTCACAGACCATAAACCAATCATTTACGCTTTCCAACAGAAACCAGAAAAATTCACCCCAAGACAATTTCGATATCTCAGCTTCATTAGTGAATTCTCAACGGACATCCGCCACGTAGCAGGTCGAGATAACGTTGTCGCCGATGCGTTGTCAAGAGTGGACGAAATCGAAGAGACTTTGGATTTTGAAATGCGGGCCAAATCGCAAGAAGAAGACGAGGAATTACTGACGTACTTACAAAGCAACACCGGTTTGAATTTAAAACGCATATCCATTCCTGGAAGTACACAACAAATTTACTGTGACATATCTACAGACACCGTTCGCCCTTTCCTCACAAAATCGTTTCGTCAAACTGCATTCAACGCACTACACAAAATATCGCATCCAGGAATCAACGCCACTGTCAAACTGATCACGCAAAGGTACGTTTGGCCATCGATCAAAACAGACTGCAGAAGATGGGCCCGGAACTGTATCCAATGTCAACGCTCCAAGATCACCAGGCACGTATCAGCACCCCTCGGTTCTTTTTCGCGACCATCGGCGAGGTTCGAACATGTTCATTTGGACATTGTCATCCTACCGGTCTCCGAAGGATACAGATATTGCCTTACCTGCGTGGATCGCTTTACGCGCTGGCCTGAAGCAATACCTCTCCGCGACCAGGAAGCAGCCACAGTAGCTCGAGCCTTTTACGAGGGGTGGATTGTTCGGTTTGGAACGCCGCTAAGGATCACCACGGACCAAGGTAGACAGTTTGAGTCCAATCTTTTTAAACAATTAAGTTTGTTAACAGGTAGCAGACATCTAAGAACTACGGCATATCACCCGGCGGCTAATGGGATGGTGGAAAGGTTCCACCGTCAGTTAAAGGCAGCCATACGTTGCCATGAAAATCAACGTTGGACAGAGATTCTTCCCACCACGTTGCTGGGTATTCGTTCAGCCTGGAGGGAAGATTTACAAGCAACGACAGCAGAGTTGGTGTACGGCGAACCATTGCGACTTCCTGGAGAATTCCTGTCTCCGCGTCCAGGTGAAGCTGACACTGACGCAACTTCATTTGTAAAGGAACTGCGACAACATTTCCAGGATCTGAGCCCAGTCGCAGGTTCTCACCATGGGTCACGGCGGACCTTCGTGTACAAAGACCTTGCCAGTTCCGAGCATGTTTTCGTACGACACGACGCATCGAAAGGCATTCTACAACAACCTTATGATGGACCATATCGTGTCATTAGCCGCGGACATAAAACCTTTCTAATAGACCGTCAAGGAAAACATGTCACAATTTCAATCGAGAGGTTAAAACCCGCGTATATTGTAAGTGATCATTTAACACATAAAAATTGTAATAATTCCGACACAGAACCAAATGTATCTCGCGATATTGTAACACCACAATTTACCACCCGCGCAGGTAGGCGAGTACGATTTCTCGACAGATTTCAAGCTGGATTTTCGTGATTAGGTAAATCACTGGCAGGGGGGTGATGTAGCAGCTACGGCACTGCTACCACATCCCTGCCGTGAAAGATCGAGATATTACCCTCGCTAACTTTCTTTTCTTTAAATGCTTACGGTCTATCTTTCTTTAAAAGTGTACGAACACAGGCGCGTCGTAGAGCGGCAACGGACGACGGTTGCCGATTGCGCGACGAGTTTTTTCTGTTGTTTTCTGACCGCGCGCCGCGGTCACCATACGAGAACAGGAGGCAGAACCTCTTGCGACTCACCACGTGTACGACCGTGCGACGCAGACAATACCTGTTCTTATTCTGTTATATTAATTGTAAATAAATTGAGCGTGTAACGCAAATCGGAGTTATCCATTACGCACACATTCACCTCAGCCCAATAAGCTATCTGAAATAGGAGCGACGTAAATTGAACAAATGTGATAGAATTTCCCTGAAATCTTATATTAAACAAAATATAAAATGAGCTAATCGGGTCTCTGATTGCCCTATCATAACAGTTGAGCAGTGCATTTTACTCGCCATTCCACGCGCTTTAAGATGGCGCCTAGCCCAGTACGCTATCTGAAATAGGAGCGACGTAAGTTGAACAAATGTGATAGAATTTCGCTGAATTCTTTTATTAACCATAATGTAAAATGATCTAATCGGGTCTCTGTTCGCTCTAGCCTAGAACTTTAATAGTGCATTTTATTCGCCATTTCATACGCTTTGAGATGCCGCTTTGCCCAATACGGTATCTGAAAAAGGAGCGACGTAAATTGAACAAATGTGATAGAATTTCACTGAATTCTTATATTAACCAAAATATAAAATGATCTAATCGGGTCTCTGATTGCCCTAGGATAGAAGTTTAATAGTGCATTTTGCTCGCCATTTCATGCGCTTTGAGATGTCGCTGAGCCCAATACGCTATTTGAAATAGGAGCGACGTAAATTGAACAAATGTGATAGAATTTCACTGAATTCTTATATTAACCAAAATATAAAATGATCTAATCGTGTCTCTGTTCGCCCTACCATAGAAGTCTAATGGTGCATTTCACTCGCCATTTCATGCGCTTTGAGATGCCGCTTAGCCCAATACGCTATCTGAAATAGGAGCGACGTAAGTTGAGCAAATGTGATAGAATTTCGCTGAATTCTTATATTAACCAAAGTATATAATGATCTAATCTGGTCTCTGATTGCCCTATCATAGAAGGTTAATAGTGCATTTTACTCGCCATTCCACGCGCTTTAAGATGCCGCCTAGCTCAGTACGCTGTCTGAAATAGAAGCGACGTAACTTGAACAAGTGTGATAGAATTACGCTGAATTCTTATATTAACCGTAATATAAAATGATGTAATCGGGTCTCTGTTTGGCCTATCATAGAAGTTTAATAGTGCATTTTACTCGCCATTTCATGTGCTTTAAGGTGCCGCATAGCTCAATACGCTATCTGGAATAGGAGCGACGTAAATTGGACAAATGTGATAGAATTTCCCTGAATTCTTATATTAACCTTAATGTAAAATGATCTAATCGGGTCTCTGTTCGCCCTACCATAGAAGTCTAATAGTGCATTTCACTCGCCATTTCATGCGCTTTGAGATGCCGCTTAGCACAATACGCTATCTAAATTAGGAACGACGTAAGTTGAACAAATGTGATAGAATTACACTGAATTCTTATATTAACCGTAATATAAAATAATCTAATCGGGTCTCTGTTTGCCTTATCCTAGAAGTTTAGTATTGCATTTTACTCGCCATTTCATGCGCTTTGAGATACCGCTTAGCCCACTACGCTATCTGAAATAGGAGCGACGTAAATTGAGCAAATGTGATAGAATTTTGCTGAATTCTTAAATTAACCATAATATAAAATGATCTAATCCCGTCACTGTTTGCCCTACCCTAGAAGTTTAATAGTGCATTTCACTCGTCATTCCATGCGCTTTGAGATGCCGCTAAGCCCAATAAGCTATGTGTAATAGGAGCGACGTAAATTTTACAAATGTGATAGAATTTCGTTGAATTCTTATATTAACCAAAATATAAAATGATCTAATCGGGTCTCTGATTGCCCTACCCTAGAAGTTTAATAGTGCATTTTACTCACCATTCCACGCGCTTTAAGATGCCCGCTAGCCCAGTACGCTATCTGAAATAGGAGCGACGTAAATTGAACAAATGTGATAAAATTTTGCTGACATCTTAAATTAACCATAATATAAAATGATCTCATCGGGTCTCTGTTTGCCCTACCCTAGAAGTTTAATAGTGCATTTTACTCGCCATTTCATGCGACTTCAGATGCCGCTTAGCCCAATAAGCTATCTGAAATAGGAGCGACGTAAATTGAACAAATGTGATAGAATTTCCCTGAAATCTTATATTAAACAAAATATAAAATGATCTAATCGGGTCTCTGATTGCCCTATCATAGAAGTTTAACAGTGCATTTCACTCGTCATTTCATGCGCTTTGACATGCCGCTTAGCCCAATAAGCTATCTGAAATAGGAGCGACGTAAATTGAACAAATGTGATAGAATTTCCCTGAAATCTTATATTAAACAAAATATAAAATAAGCTAATCGGGTCTCTGATTGCCCTATCATAACAGTTGAGCAGTGCATTTTACTCGCCATTCCACGCGCTTTAAGATGCCGCCTAGCCCAGTACGCTATCTGAAATAGGAGCGACGTAAGTTGAACAAATGTGATAGAATTTCGCTGAATTCTTTTATTAACCATAATGTAAAATGATCTAATCGGGTCTCTGTTCGCCCCTACCTAGAACTTTAATAGTGCATTTTATTCGCCATTTCATACGCTTTGAGATGCCGCTTTGCCCAATACGCTATCTGAAAAAGGAGGCGACGTAAATTGAACAAATGTGATAGAATTTCACTGAATTCTTATATTAACCAAAATATAAAATGATCTAATCGGGTCTCTGATTGCCCTAGGATAGAAGTTTAATAGTGCATTTTGCTCGCCATTTCATGCGCTTTGAGATGCCGCTGAGCCCAATACGCTATTTGAAATAGGAGCGACGTAAATTGAACAAATGTGATAGAATTTCCCTGAAATCTTATATTAAACAAAATATAAAATGATCTAATCGGGTCTCTGATTGCCCTATCATAGAAGTATAGCAGTGAATTTTACTCGCCATTCCACGCGCTTTAAGATGCCGCCTAGCCCAGTAGGCTATCTAAATTAGGAGCGACGTAAGTTGAACAAATGTGATAGAATTACACTGAATTCTTATATTAACCGTAATATAAAATAATCTAATCGGGTCTCTGTTTGCCTTATCCTAGAAGTTTAGTATTGCATTTTAATCGCCATTTCATGCGCTTTGAGATACCGCTTAGCCCAATACGCTATCTGAAATAGGAGCGACGTAAATTTTACAAATGTGATAGAATTTCGTTGAATTCTTATATTAACCAATATATAAAATGATCTAATCGGGTCTCTGATTGCCCTATCATAGAAGTTTAATAGTGCACTTTACTCGCCATTCCACGCGCTTTAAGATGCCGCTTAGCCCGGGACGCTATCTGAAATAGGAACGACGTAAATTGAACAAATGTGATAGAATTTCACTGAATTCTTAAATTGACCATAATATAAAATGATCTGCTCGGGTCTCTGTTCGCCCTAGCCTAGAAGTTTAATAGTGCATTTCACTCGTCATTTCATGCGCTTTGAGATGCCGCTTAGCCCAATACGCTATCTGAAATAGGAGCGATGTAAATTGAACAAATGTGATAGAATTACGCTGAATTCTTATATTAACCATAATATAAAATGATGTAATCGGGTCTCTGTTTGCCTTACCCTAGAAGTTTAATAGTGCATTTTACTCGCCATTTCATGCGCTCTGATATGCCGCTTAGCCCAATACGCTATCTGAAATAGCAGCGACGTAAATTGAACAAATGTGATAGAATTTCCTTGAAATCTTATATTAAAAAAATATAAAATGATCTGATCGGGTCTCTGGTTGCCCTATCATAGAAATTTAGTGGTGCATTTTACTCGCCATTCCACGCGCTTCAAGATGCCGCATAGCCCAGTACGCTATCTGAAATAGGAGCGACGTAAATTGAACAAATGTGATAGAATTTCGCTGAATTCTTTTATTAACCATAATATAAAATGATCTAATCGGGTCTCTGTTTGCCCTACCCTAGAAGTTTAATAGTGCATTTTACTCGCCATTTCATGCGCTTTGAGATGCCGCTTAGCCCAATACGCTATCTGAAATAGGAGCGACGTAAATTGAACAAATGTGATAGAATTTCGCTGAATTCTTATATTAACCAAAATATAAAATGATCTAATCAGGTCTCTGCTTGCCCTACCCTAGAAGTTTAATAATGCATTTTACTCGCCATTTCATGCGCTTTGAGATGCCGCTTAGCCCAATACGCTATCTGAAATAGGAGCGATGTAAATTGTACAAATGTGATAGAATTTCGCTGAACTCTTTTATTAACCAAAATATAAAATGATCTAATCGGGTCTCTGTTTGAATTATCCTAGAAGTTTGATAGTGCATTTCACTCGCCATTTCATGCGCTTTGAGATGCCGCTTAGCCCAACACGCTATCAGAAATAGGAGCGATGTAAATTGAACAAATGTGATAGAATTTCGCTGAATTCTTTTATTAACCATAATGTAAAATAATCTAATCGGGTCTCTGATTGCCCTATCATAGAAGTTTAGTGGTGCATTTTAGTCGCCATTCCACGCGCTTCAAGATGCCGCCTAGCCCATTACGCTATCTGAAATAGGAGCGACGTAAATTGAACAAATGTGACAGAATTTTTCTGAATTCTTAAATTAATCATAATATAAAATGATCTAATCGGGTCTCGGTTTGCCCTGCCCTGGAAGTTTAATAGTGCATTTTACTCGCCATTTCATGCGCTTTGAGATGCCGCTTAGCCCAATACGGTATCTGAAATAGGAGCGATGTAAGTTGAACAAATGTGATAGAATTTCGCTGAATTCTTTTATTAACCTTAATGTAAAATGATCTAATCGGGTCTCTGTTCGACCTAGCCTAGAAGTTTAATAGTGCATTTTATTCGCCATTTCATGCGCTTTGAGATGCCGCTTAGCCCAATTCGCTATCTGAAATAGGAGAGACGTAAATTGAACAAATGTGATAGAATTTCGCTGAATTCTTAAATTAACCATAATATAAAATGATCTAAGCGGGTCTCTGCTTGCCCTGCCCTAGAAATTTAATAGCGCATTTTACTCCTCATTTCATGCGCTTTGAGATGCCGCTTAGCCCAATACGCTATCTGAAATAGGAGCGATGTAAATTGAACAAATGTGATAGAATTTCGCTGAATTCTTTTATTAACCATAATGTAAAATGACCTAATCGGGTCTCTGTTCGCCCTAGCCTAGAAGTTTAATAGTGTATTTTATTCGCCATTTCATGCGCTTTGAGATGCCGCTTAGCCCAATACGCTATCTGAAATTGGAGCGACGTAAATTGAACAAATGTGATAGAATTTCCTTGAAATCTTATATTAAACAAAATATAAAATAATCTTATCGGGTCTCCAATTGCCCTACCATAGAAGTTTAGTAGTGCATTTTGCTCGCCCTTCCACGCGCTTTAAGATGCCCTAGAGCCCAGTACGCTATCTGAAATAGGAGCGACGTAAGTTGAACAAATGTGATAGAATTACGCTGAATTCTTATATTAACCGTAATATAAAATGATCTAATCGGGTCTCTGTTTGCCTTACCCTAGAAGTTTAATAGTGAATTTTACTCGCCATTTCTTGCGCTTTGAGATGCCGCTTAGCCCAATACGCTATCTGAGATAGGAGCGATATAAGTTGAACAATTGTGATAGAATTTCGCTTAATCCTTAAATTAACCATAATATAAAATGATCTAATCGGGTCTCTGTTCGCCCTACCCTAGAAGTTTAATTGTGCATTTTACTCGCCATTTCATGCGCTCTGAGATGCCGCTTAGCCCAATACGCTATCTGAAATAGGAGCGACGTAAATTGAACAAATGTGATAGAATTTCGCTGAATTCTCATATTAACCAACATATAAAATGATCTAATCGGGTCTCCGATTACCCTATCATAGAAGTTTAATAGTGCATTTTAGTTGCCATTCCACGCGCGTTAAGATGCCGCCTAGCCCAGTACGCTATCTGAAATAGGAGCGACGTAAATTGAACAAATGTGATAGAATTTCCCTGAATTCTTATATTAACCTTAATGTAAAATGATTTGATCGGGTCTCTGTTCGCCCTACCCTAGAAGTTTAATAGTGCATTTTATTCGCCATTTCATGCGCTTTGGGATGCCGCGTAGCCCAATACGCTGTCTGAAATAGGAGCGACGTAAATTGAACAAATGTGATAGAATTTCGCTGAATTCTTAATTTCACTATAATATAAAATGATCTAATCGGGTATCTGTTTGATCTACCCTAGAAGTTTAATAGTCCATTTTACTCGTCATTTCATGCGCTTTCAGATGCCGCTTAGCCCAATACGCTATCTGAAATAGGAGCGATGTAAATTGAACAAATGTGATAGAATTACGCTGAATTCTTATATTAACCGTAATATAAAATGATGTAATCGGGTCTCTGTTTGCCTTACCCTAGAAGTTTAATAGTGCATTTTACTCGCCATTTCATGCGCTTTGAGATGCCGCTTAGCCCAAAACGCTATCTGAAATAGCAGCGACGTAAATTGAACAAATGTGATAGAATTTCCCTGAAATCTTGTATTAAACAAAATATAAAATGATCTAATCGGGTCTTTGGTTGCCCTATCATAGAAATTTAGTGGTGCATTTTACTCGCCATTCCACGCGCTTCAAGATGCCGCCTAGCCCAGTACGCTATCTGAAATAGGAGCGACGTAAATTGAACAAATGTGATAAAATTTCGCTGAATTCTTAAATTAACTATAATAGAAAATGCTCTAATCGGGTCACTGATTGCCCTATCATAGAAGTTTAATAGTGCATTTTACTCGCCATTCCACGCGCTTTAAGTTACCGCCTAGCCCAGTACGCTATCTGAAATAGGAGCGACGTAAATTGAACAAATGTGATAGAATTTTGCTGAATTCTTAAATTAACCATAATATAAAGTGATCTAATCGGGTCCCTGTTGGCCTACCCTAGAAGTTTAATAGTGCATTTCACTCGTCATTTCATGCGCTTTGAGAGGCCGCTTAGCCCAGTACGCTATCTGAAATAGGAACGACGTAAGTTGAACAAATGTGATAGAATTACGCTGAATTCTTATATTAACCGTAATATAAAATGATCTAATCGGGTCTCTGTTTGCCTTATCCTAGAAGTATAATAGTGCATTATACTCGCCATTTCATGCGCTTTTAGATGCCGCTTAGCCCAGGACGCTATCTGAAATAGGAACGACGTAAATTGAACAAATGTGATAGAATTTTGCTGAATTCTTAAATTAACCATAATATAAAATGACCTAATCGGGTCTCTGTTTGCCGTACCCTAGAAGTTTAATAGTGCATTTCACTCGTCATTTCATGCGCTTTGAGATGCCGCTAAGCCCGATAAGCTATCTGTAATCGAAGCGACGTAAATTGAACGAATGTGATAGAATTTCGTTGAATTCTTATATTAACCAAAATATAAAATGATCTAATCGGGTCTCTGATTGCCCTACCCTAGAAGTTTAATAGTGCATTTTACTCACCATTCCACGCGCTTTAAGATGCCGCCTAGCCCAGTACGCTATCTGAAATAGGAGCGACGTAAATTGAACAAATGTGATAAAATTTAGCTGACATCTTAAATTAACAATAATATAAAATGATCTCATCGGGTCTCTGTTTGCCCTACCCTAGAAGTTTAATAGTGCATTTTACTCGCCATTTCATGCGCCTTCAGGTGCCGCTTAGCCCAATAAGCTATCTGAAATAGGAGCGACGTAAATTGAACCAAATGTGATAGAATTTTGCTGAATTCTTAAATTAACCATAACATAAAATGATCTAATCGGGTCTCTGTTTTGCCCTACCCTAGAAGTTTAATAGTGCATTTTACTCGCCATTTCATGCGCTTTGAGATGCCGCTTAGCCCGATACGCTATCTGAAATAGGAGCGACGTAAATTGAACAAATGTTGTTAGGAATTTCGCTGAATTCTTATATTAACCAAATATAAAAATGATCTAATCGGGTCTCTGATTGCCCTATCATAGATGATTATTAGTGCATTTTACTCGCCACTCCACGCGCTTTAGGATACCGCCTAGCCCAGTGCGCTATCCGAAAAATAGGAGCGACGTAAATTGAACAAATGTGATAGAATTTCCCTGAAATCTTAAATTAACTATATATAAAATGATCTAATCGGGTCACTGATTGCCCTATCATAGATGATTAATAGTGCATTTTACTCGCCACTCCACGCGCTTTAGGATACCGCCTAGCCCAGTGCGCTATCCGAAATAGGAGCGACGTAAATTGAACAAATGTGATAGAATTTCCCTGAAATCTTAAATTAACCATAACATAAAATGATCTAATCGGGTCTCTGTTTGCCCTACCCTAGAAGTTTAATAGTGCATTTTACTCGCCATTTCATGCGCTTTGAGATGCCGCTTAGCCCGATACGCTATCTGAAATAGGAGCGACGTAAATTGAACAAATGTTGTAGAATTTCGCTGAATTCTTATATTAACCAAAATATAAAATGATCTAATCGGGTCTCTGATTGCCCTATCTATAGATGATTAATAGTGCAATTTACTCGCCACTCCACGCGCTTTAGGATACCGCCTAGCCCAGTGCCGCTATCCGAAATAGGAGCGACGTAAATTGAACAATGTGATAGAATTTCCCTGAAAATCTTAATTAACTATAATATAAAATGATCTAATCGGGTCTCTGATTGCCCTATCATAGAAGTTTAATAGTGCATTTTACTCGCCATTCCACGCGCTTTAAGATGTCGCCTAGCCCAGTACGCTATCTGAAATAGGAGCGACGTAAATTGAACAAATGTGATAGAATTTTGCTGAATTCTTAAATTAACCATAACATAAAATGATCTAATCGGGGTCTCTGTTTGCCCTACCCCTAGAAGTTTAATAGTGCATTTTACTCGCCATTTCATGCGCTTTGAGATGCCGCTTAGCCCAATACGCTATCTGAATAGGAGCGACGTAAGTTGAACAAATGTGATAGAGTTTCGCTGAATTCTAAATTAACCATAATATAAAATGATCTAGTCGGGTCTCTGATTGCCCTATCATAGAAGTTTAACAGGTGCATTTCACTCATCATTTCATGCGCTTTGAGATGCCGCTTTGCCCAATAAGCTATCTGAAATAGGAGCGACGTAAATTGAACAAATGTGATAGAATTTCCCTGAAATCTTATATTAAACAAAATGTAAAATGATCTAATCGGTCTCTGTTCGCCCCTAGCCTAGAAGTTTAATCGTGCATTTTACTCGCCATTTCATGCGCTTTGAGATGCCGCTTAGCCCAATACGCTATCTGAAATAGGAACGACGTAAACTGAACAAATGTGATAGAATTTCCCTGAATTCTTATATTAACCTTAATGTAAAATGATCTAATCGGTTCTCTGTTCGCCCTACCCTAGAAGTTTAATAGTGCCTTTGACTCGTCATTCCATGCGCTTTGAGATGCCGCTTTGCCCAATACGCTATCTGAAATAGGAACGACGTAAATTGAACAAATGTGATAGAATTTTGCTGAATTCTTAAATTAACCATAATATAAAATGATCTAGTCGGGTCTCTGATTGCCTTATCATAGAAGTTTAATAGTGCATTTCACTCGCCATTCCACGCGCTTTAAGATGACACCTAGCCCAGTACGCTATCTGAAATAGGAACGACGTAAATTGAACAAATGTGATAGAATTTCGCTGAATCCTTATATTAACCAAAATATAAAATGATCTAATCGGGTCTCTTATTGCCCTACCATAGAAGTTTCATAGGGCATTTTACTCGCCATTCCACGCGCTTTAAGATGCCGCCTAGCCGAGTACGCTATCTGAAATAGGAACGACGTAAATTGAACAAGTGTGATAGAATTTCGTTGAATTTCTTAAATTAACCATAATATAAAATGATCAAATCGGGTCTCTGCCTGCCATACCCTAGAAGTTTAATAGTGCATTTTATTCGCCATTTCATGCGCTTTGAGATGCCGCTTAGCCCAATACGCTATCTGAAATATCAGCGACGTAAATTGAACAAATGTGATAGAATTTCGCTGAATTCTTATATTATCCTTAATGTAAAATGATCTAATCGGGTCTCTGTTTGCCCTACCCTAGAAGTTTAATAGTGCATTTTACTCGCCATTTCATGCGCTTTGAGATGCCGCTTAGCCCGATACGCTATCTGAAATAGGAGCGACGTAAATTGAACAAATGTTGTAGAATTTCGCTGAATTCTTATATTAACCAAAATATAAAATGATCTAATCGGGTCTCTGATTGCCCTATCATAGATGATTAATAGTGCATTTTACTCGCCACTCCACGCGCTTTAGGATACCGCCTAGCCCAGTGCGCTATCCGAAATACGAGCGACGTAAATTGAACAAATGTGATAGAATTTCCCTGAAATCTTAAATTAACTATAATATAAAATGATCTAATCGGGTCACTGATTGCCCTATCATAGATGATTAATAGTGCATTTTACTCGCCACTCCACGCGCTTTAGGATACCGCCTAGCCCAGTGCGCTATCCGAAATAGGAGCGACGTAAATTGAACAAATGTGATAGAATTTCCCTGAAATCTTAAATTAACCATAACATAAAAATGATCTAATCGGGTCTCTGTTTGCCCTACCCTAGAAGTTTAATAGTGCATTTTACTCGCCATTTCATGCGCTTTGAGATGCCGCTTAGCCCGATACGCTATCTGAAATAGGAGCGACGTAAATTGAACAAATGTTGTAGAATTTCGCTGAATTCTTATATTAACCAAAATATAAAATGATCTAATCGGGTCTCTGATTGCCCTATCATAGATGATTAATAGTGCATTTTACTCGCCACCCCACGCGCTTTAGGATACCGCCTAGCCCAGTGCGCTATCCGAAATAGGAGCGACGTAAATTGAACAAATGTGATAGAATTTCCCTGAAATCTTAAATTAACTATAATATAAAATGATCTAATCGGGTCACTGATTGCCCTATCATAGAACTTTAATAGTGCATTTTACTGGCCATTCCGAGCGCGTTAAGATGCCGCATTGCCCAATACGCTATCTGAAATAGGAGCGACGTAAATTGAACAAATGTGATAGAATTTCGCTGAATTCTTAAATTAACCATAATATAAAATGATCTAATCGGGTCACTGATTGCCCTACCCTAGAAGTTTAATAGTGCATTTTACTTGCCATTTCATGCGCTTTGAGATGCCGCTTAGCACAATACGCTATCTGAAATAGGAACGACGTAAATTGAACAAGTGTGATAGAATTTCGCTGAATTCTTAAATTAACCATAATATAAAATGATCTAATCGGGTCCCTGTTTGCCCTACCCTAGAAGTATAATAGTGCATTTCACTCGTCATTTCATGCGCTTTGAGATGCCGCCTAGCCCAATACGCTATCTGAAATAGGAGCGACGTAAATTGGACAAATGTGATAGAATTCCGCTGAATTCTTATATTAACCAAAGTATAAAATGATCTAATCTAGTCTCTGATTGCCCTATCATAGAAGGTTAATAGTGCATTTTACTCGCCATTCCACGCGCTTTAAGATGCCGCCTAGCCCAGTACGCTGTCTGAAATAGAAGCGACGCAAATTGAACAAGTGTGATAGAATCTCGCTGAATACTTATATTAACCTTAATGTAAAATGATCTAATCGGGTCTCTGTTCGCCCTACCCTAGAAGTTTAATAGTGCATGTAACTCGTCATTTCATGCGCTTTGAGATGACGCTTAACCCAATACGCTATCTGAAATAGGAGCGACGTAAGTTGAACAAATGTGACAGAATTACGCTGCATTCTTATATTCACATTAATGTAAAATGATCTCTTCGGGTCTCTGTTCGCCCTACCCTAGAAGTATAATAGTGCATTTCACTCGTCATTTCATGCGCTTTGAGATGCCGCCTAGCCCAATACGCTATCTGAAATAGGAGCGACGTAAATTGAACAAATGTGATAGAATTTCGATGAATTCTTATATTAACCAAAGTATAAAATGATCTAGTCTGGTCTCTGATTGCCCTATCATAGAAGGTTAATAGTGCATTTTACTCGCCATTCCACACGCTTTGAGATGCCGCTTAGCCCAATACGCTATCTGAAATAGGAGCGACATAAATTGAACAAATGTGATAAAATTTCCGTGAAATCTTATATTAAACAAAATATAAAATGATCTAATCGGGTCTCTGATTGCCCTATCATAGAAGTTTAGTAGTGCATCTTACTCGACATTCTGCGCGCTTTAAGGTGCCGCCTAGCCCAGTACGCTATCTGAAATAGGAGCGACGTAAGTTGAACAAATGTGATAGAATCTTGCTGAATTCTTAAATTAACCATAATATAAAATGATCTAATCGGGTCTCTGTTTGCCCTACCCTAGAAGTTTAATAGTGCATTTTACTCGACACTTCATGCGCCTTCAGATGCCGCTTAGCCCAATAAGCTATCTGAAATAGGAGCGACGTAAATTGAACAAATGTGATAAAATTTCGCAGAATCCTTTTGTTAACCAAAATATAAAATGATCTAATCTGGTCTCTGTTCGCCCTAGCCTAGAAGTTTAATAGTGCATTTTGTTCGCCATTTCATGCGCTTTGAGATGCCGCATAGCCCAATACGATATCTGAAATAGGAGCGACGTAAATTGAACAAATGTGATAGAATTTCCCTGAATTCTTATATTAACCAAAATATAAAATGATCTAATCGGGTCTCTGATTGCCCTATCATAGAAGATTAATAGTGCATTTTACTGGCCACTCCACGCGCTTTATAATGCCGCCTAGCCCAGTACGCTATCTGAAATAGGAGCGACGTAAATCGAACAAATGTGATAGAATCTTGCTGAATTCTTAAATTAACCATAATATAAAATGATCTAATCGGGTCTCTGTTTGCCCTACCCTAGAAGTTTAATAGTGCATTTTACTCGCCATTTCATGCGCTTTGAGATGCCGCTTAGCCCAATACGCTATCTGAAATATGAGCGACGAAAGTTGAACAAATGTGATAGAATTTCGCTGAATTATTTTATTAACCAGCATGTAAAATGATCTAATCTGGTCTCTGTTCGCCCTAGCCTAGAAGTTTAATAGTGGATTTTACTCGGCATTCCACGCGCTTTAAGATGCCGCCTATCCCAGTACGCTATCTGAAATAGGAGCGACCTAAATTGAAGGAATGTGATAGAATTTTGCTGAATTCTAAAATTAACCATAATATAAAATGATCTAATCGGGTCTCTGTTCGCCCTAGCCTAGAAGTTTAATAGTGCATTTTACTCGCCATTTCATGCGCCTTCAGATGCCGCTTAGCCCAATAAGCTATCTGAAATAGGAGCGACGTAAATTGAACAAATGTGATAGAATTTCCCTGAAATCTTATATTAAACAAAATATAAAATGATCTAATCGGGTCTCTGATTGCCCTATCATAGAAGTTTAACAGTGCATTTCACTCGTCATTTCATGCGCTTTGACATGCCGCTTAGCCCAATAAGCTATCTGAAATAGGAGCGACGTAAATTGAACAAATGTGATAGAATTTTGCTGAATTCTTAAATTAACCACAATATAAAATGATCTAATCGGGTTTCTGTTTGCCCTACCCTAGTAGTTTAATTGTGCATTTTACTCGCCATTTCATGCGCTTTTCGATGCCGCTTATCCCAATACGCTATCTGAAATAGGAGCGACGTACGTTGAACAAATGTGATAGAATTTCGCTGAATTCTTTTAAGAACCATAATGTAAAATGATCTAATCGGGTCTCTGTTCGCCCTAGCCTAGAAGTTTAATAGCGCATTTTATTCGCCATTTCATGCGCCTTGAGATGCCGCTTAGCCCAATACGCTATCTGAAATAGGAGCGACGAAAATTGAACAAATGTGATAGAATTTCCCTGAAATCTTATATTAAACAAAATATACAATGATCTAATCGGGTCTCTGATTGCCCTATCATAGAAGTTTAGCAGTGCATTTTACTCGCCATTCCACGCGCTTTAAGATGCCGCCTAGCCCAGTACGCTATCTAAATTAGGAGCGACGTAAGTTGAACAAATGTGATAGAATTTCGCTGAATTCTTAAATTAACTATAATATAAAATGATCTAATCGGGTCACTGATTGCCCTACCCTAGAAGTTTAATAGTGCATTTTACTCGCCATTTCATGCGCTTTGAGATGCCGCTTAGCCCAATACGCTATCTGAAATATGAGCGACGAAAGTTGAACAAATGTGATAGAATTTCGCTGAATTATTTTGTTAACCAGCATGTAAAATGATCTAATCTGGTCTCTGTTCGCCCTAGCCTAGAAGTTTAATAGTGGATTTTACTCGGCATTCCACGCGCTTTAAGATGCCGCCTATCCCAGTACGCTATCTGAAATAGGAGCGACCTAAATTGAAGGAATGCGATAGAATTTTGCTGAATTCTAAAATTAACCATAATATAAAATGATCTAATCGGTCTCTGTTCGCCCTAGCCTAGAAGTTTAATAGTGCATTTTACTCGCCATTTCATGCGCCTTCAGATGCCGCTTAGCCCAATAAGCTATCTGAAATAGGAGCGACGTAAATTGAACAAACGTGATAGAATTTCGCAGAATTCTTATATTAAACAAAATATAAAATGATCTAATCGGGTCTCTATTTGCCCTATCATAGAAGTTTAGTAATGCATTTTACTCGCCATTCCACGCGCTTTAAGATGCCGCCTAGCCCAGTACGCTATCTGAAATAGGAGCGACGTAAATTGAACAAATGTGATAGAATTTCCCTGAAATCTTATATTAAACAAAATATAAAATGATCTAATCTGGTCTCTGACTGCCCTATCATTGAAGTTTAACAGTGCATTTTACTCGCCATTTCATGCGCTTTGAGATGCCGCTTAGCCCAATACGCTATCTGAAATAGGAGCGACGTAAGTTGAACAAATGTGATAGAATTACGCTGAATTCTTATATTAACCATAATGTAAAATGATCTGCTCGGGTCACTGTTCGCCCTAGCCTAGAAGTTTAATAGTTCATTTTATTCGCCCATTTCATGCGCTTTGAGATGCCGCTTAGCCGAATACGCTATCTGAAATAGGAGCGACGTAAATTGAACAAATGTGATAGAATTTCCCTGAAATCTTATATTAATCAAAATATAAAATGATCTAATCGGGTCTCTGATTGCCGTATCATAAAAGATTAGTAGTGCATTTTACTCGCCATTCCACGCGCTTTAAGATGCCGCCTAGCCCAGTACGCTATCTGAAATTGGAACGACGTAAATTGAACAAATGTGATAGAATTTCGCTGAATTCTTAAATTAACCATAATATAAAATGATCTAATCGTGTCTCTGATTGCCCTATCATAGAAGTTTAATAGTGCATTTTACTCGCCATTCCGCGCCCTTTAAGATGCCGCCTAGCCCAGTACGCTATCTGAAATAGGAGCGACGTAAATTGAACAAATGTGATAGAATTTCCATGAATTCTTATATTAACCTCAATATAAAATGATCTAATCGGGTCTCTGTTCGCCCTACCATAGAAGTCTTATAGTGCATTTCACTCGCCATTTCATGCGCTTTGAGATGCCGCTTAGCCCAATACGCTATCTGAAATAGGAGCGACCTAAATTGAACGAATGTGATAGAATTTCGCTCAATTCTTAAATTAACCATAATATAAAATGATCTAATCGGGTCTCTGTTTGCCCTACCCTAGAACTTTAATAGTGCATTTTACTCGTTATTTCATGCGCTTTGAGATGCCGCTTAGCCTAATACGCTATCTGAAATTGGAGTGATATAAGTTGAAAAAATGTGATAGAATTTCGCTGAATTCTTTTATTAACCATAATGTAAAATGATCTAATCGGGTCTCTGTTTGCCCTACCCTAGGAGTTTAATAGTGCATTTTACTCGCCATTTCATGCGCTTTGAGATGCCGCTTAGCCCAATACGCTATCTGAAATATGAGCGACACGAATTGAACAAATGTGATAGAATTTCCCTGAAATCTTGTATTAAACAAAATATAAAATGATCTAATCGCGTCTCTGATTGCCCTATCATACAAGTTTAATAGTGCATTTTACTCGCCACTCCGCGCGCTTTAGGATGCCGCCTAGCCCAGTACGCTATCCGAAATAGGAGCGACGTAAATTGAACAAATGTGATAGAATTTTGCTGAATTCTTAAATTAACCATAATATAAAATGATCTAATCGGGTATCTGTTTGCCTTATCCTAGAAGTTTAATAGTGCATTATACTCGCCATTTCATACGCTTCGAGGTGCCGCTTAGCTCAATACGCTATCTGAAATAGGAGCGACGAAAGTTGAACAAATGTGATAGAATTTCGCTGAATTATTTTATTAACCAGAATGTAAAATGATCTAATCTGGTCTCTGTTCTCCGTACCATAGAAGTCTTATAGTGCATTTCACTCGACATTTCATGCGCTTTGAGATGCCGCTTAGCCCAATACGCTATCTGAAATAGGAGCGACCTAAATTGTACGAATGTGATAGAATTTCACTGAATTCTTATATTAACCAAAATATAAAATGATCTACTCGGGTCTCTGTTTGCCTTATCCTAGAAGTTTAGTATTGCATTTTACACGCCATTTCATGCGCTTTGAGATGCCGCTTAGCCCAATACGCTATCTGAAATAGGAGCGACGTAAATTGAACAAATGTGATAGAATTTCGCTGAATTCTTAAATTAACTATAATGTAAAACGATCTAATCGGGTCTCTTTGCCCTATCATAGAAGATTAATAGTGCATTTTACTCGCCACTCCACGCGCTTTAGGATGCAGCCTAGCCCAGTACGATATCCGAAATAGGAGCGACGTAAACTGAACAAATGTGATAGAATTTTGCTGAATTCTTAAATTAACCATAATATAAAATGATCTAATCGGGTCTCTGATTGCCTTATCCTAGAAGATTAGTATTGCATTTTACTCGCCATTTCATGCGCTTTGAGATGCCGCTTAGCCCAATACGCTATCTGAAATAGGAGCGACGTAAATTGAACAAATGTGATAGAATTTCGCTGAATTCTTATATTAACAAAAATATAAAATGATCTAATCGGGTCTCTGTTTGCCTTATCCTAGAAGTTTAATAGTGCATTTTATTCGCCATTGCATGCGCTTTGAGATGCCGCTTAGCCGAATACGCTATCTGAAATAGGAGCGACGTAAATTGAACAAATGTGATAGAATTTTGCTGAATTCTTAAATTAACCACAATATAAAATGATCTAATCGGGTTTCTGTTTGCCCTACCCTAGTAGTTTAATTGTGCATTTTACTCGCCATTTCATGCGCTTTTCGATGCCGCTTATCCCTATACGCTATCTGAAATAGGAGCGACGTACGTTGAACAAATGTGATAGAATTTCGCTGAATTCTTTTAAGAACCATAATGTAAAATGATCTAATCGGGTCTCTGTTTGCCCTAGCCTAGAAGTTTAATAGCGCATTTTATTCGCCATTTCATGCGCCTTGAGATGCCGCTTAGCCCAATACGCTATCTGAAATAGGAGCGACGAAAATTGAACAAATGTGATAGAATTTCCCTGAAATCTTATATTAAACAAAATATACAATGATCTAATCGGGTCTCTGATTGCCCTATCATAGAAGTTTAGCAGTGCATTTTACTCGCCATTCCACGCGCTTTAAGATGCCGCCTAGCCCAGTACGCTATCTAAATTAGGAGCGACGTAAGTTGAACAAATGTGATAGAATTTCGCTGAATTCTTAAATTAACTATAATATAAAATGATCTAATCGGGTCACTGATTGCCCTACCCTAGAAGTTTAATAGTGCATTTTACTCGCCATTTCATGCGCTTTGAGATGCCGCTTAGCCCAATACGCTATCTGAAATATGAGCGACGAAAGTTGAACAAATGTGATAGAATTTCGCTGAATTATTTTATTAACCAGCATGTAAAATGATCTAATCTGGTCTCTGTTCGCCCTAGCCTAGAAGTTTAATAGTGGATTTTACTCGGCATTCCACGCGCTTTAAGATGCCGCCTATCCCAGTACGCTATCTGAAATAGGAGCGACCTAAATTGAAGGAATGTGATAGAATTTTGCTGAATTCTAAAATTAACCATAATATAAAATGATCTAATCGGGTCTCTGTTCGCCCTAGCCTAGAAGTTTAATAGTGCATTTTACTCGCCATTTCATGCGCCTTCAGATGCCGCTTAGCCCAATAAGCTATCTGAAATAGGAGCGACGTAAATTGAACAAATGTGATAGAATTTCCCTGAAATCTTATATTAAACAAAATATAAAATGATCTAATCGGGTCTCTGATTGCCCTATCATAGAAGTTTAACAGTGCATTTTATTCGCCATTGCATGCGCTTTGAGATGCCGCTTAGCCGAATACGCTATCTGAAATAGGAGCGACGTAAATTGAACAAATGTGATAGAATTTTGCTGAATTCTTAAATTAACCACAATATAAAATGATCTAATCGGGTTTCTGTTTGCCCTACCCTAGTAGTTTAATTGTGCATTTTACTCGCCATTTCATGCGCTTTTCGATGCCGCTTATCCCTATACGCTATCTGAAATAGGAGCGACGTACGTTGAACAAATGTGATAGAATTTCGCTGAATTCTTTTAAGAACCATAATGTAAAATGATCTAATCGGGTCTCTGTTCGCCCTAGCCTAGAAGTTTAATAGCGCATTTTATTCGCCATTTCATGCGCCTTGAGATGCCGCTTAGCCCAATACGCTATCTGAAATAGGAGCGACGAAAATTGAACAAATGTGATAGAATTTCCCTGAAATCTTATATTAAACAAAATATACAATGATCTAATCGGGTCTCTGATTGCCCTATCATAGAAGTTTAGCAGTGCATTTTACTCGCCATTCCACGCGCTTTAAGATGCCGCCTAGCCCAGTACGCTATCTAAAATAGGAGCGACGTAAGTTGAACAAATGTGATAGAATTTCGCTGAATTCTTAAATTAACTATAATATAAAATGATCTAATCGGGTCACTGATTGCCCTACCCTAGAAGTTTAATAGTGCATTTTACTCGCCATTTCATGCGCTTTGAGATGCCGCTTAGCCCAATACGCTATCTGAAATATGAGCGACGAAAGTTGAACAAATGTGATAGAATTTCGCTGAATTATTTTATTAACCAGCATGTAAAATGATCTAATCTGGTCTCTGTTCGCCCTAGCCTAGAAGTTTAATAGTGGATTTTACTCGGCATTCCACGCGCTTTAAGATGCCGCCTATCCCAGTACGCTATCTGAAATAGGAGCGACCTAAATTGAAGGAATGTGATAGAATTTTGCTGAATTCTAAAATTAACCATAATATAAAATGATCTAATCGGGTCTCTGTTCGCCCTAGCCTAGAAGTTTAATAGTGCATTTTACTCGCCATTTCATGCGCCTTCAGATGCCGCTTAGCCCAATAAGCTATCTGAAATAGGAGCGACGTAAATTGAACAAATGTGATAGAATTTCCCTGAAATCTTATATTAAACAAAATATAAAATGATCTAATCGGGTCTCTGATTGCCCTATCATAGAAGTTTAACAGTGCATTTCACTCGTCATTTCATGCGCTTTGACATGCCGCTTAGCCCAATAAGCTATCTGAAATAGGAGCGACGTAAATTGAACAAATGTGATAGAATTTTGCTGAATTCTTAAATTAACCACAATATAAAATGATCTAATCGGGTTTCTGTTTGCCCTACCCTAGTAGTTTAATTGTGCATTTTACTCGCCATTTCATGCGCTTTTCGATGCCGCTTATCCCAATACGCTATCTGAAATAGGAGCGACGTACGTTGAACAAATGTGATAGAATTTCGCTGAATTCTTTTAAGAACCATAATGTAAAATGATCTAATCGGGTCTCTGTTCGCCCTAGCCTAGAAGTTTAATAGCGCATTTTATTCGCCATTTCATGCGCCTTGAGATGCCGCTTAGCCCAATACGCTATCTGAAATAGGAGCGACGAAAATTGAACAAATGTGATAGAATTTCCCTGAAATCTTATATTAAACAAAATATACAATGATCTAATCGGGTCTCTGATTGCCCTATCATAGAAGTTTAGCAGTGCATTTTACTCGCCATTCCACGCGCTTTAAGATGCCGCCTAGCCCAGTACGCTATCTAAATTAGGAGCGACGTAAGTTGAACAAATGTGATAGAATTTCGCTGAATTCTTAAATTAACTATAATATAAAATGATCTAATCGGGTCACTGATTGCCCTACCCTAGAAGTTTAATAGTGCATTTTACTCGCCATTTCATGCGCTTTGAGATGCCGCTTAGCCCAATACGCTATCTGAAATATGAGCGACGAAAGTTGAACAAATGTGATAGAATTTCGCTGAATTATTTTATTAACCAGCATGTAAAATGATCTAATCTGGTCTCTGTTCGCCCTAGCCTAGAAGTTTAATAGTGGATTTTACTCGGCATTCCACGCGCTTTAAGATGCCGCCTATCCCAGTACGCTATCTGAAATAGGAGCGACCTAAATTGAAGGAATGCGATAGAATTTTGCTGAATTCTAAAATTAACCATAATATAAAATGATCTAATCGGGTCTCTGTTCGCCCTAGCCTAGAAGTTTAATAGTGCATTTTACTCGCCATTTCATGCGCCTTCAGATGCCGCTTAGCCCAATAAGCTATCTGAAATAGGAGCGACGTAAATTGAACAAATGTGATAGAATTTCCCTGAAATCTTATATTAAACAAAATATAAAATGATCTAATCGGGTCTCTGATTGCCCTATCATAGAAGTTTAACAGTGCATTTCACTCGTCATTTCATGCGCTTTGACATGCCGCTTAGCCCAATAAGCTATCTGAAATAGGAGCGACGTAAATTGAACAAATGTGATAGAATTTTGCTGAATTCTTAAATTAACCACAATATAAAATGATCTAATCGGTTTCTGTTTTGCCCTACCTAGTAGTTTAATTGTGCATTTTACTCGCCATTTCATGCGCTTTTCGATGCCGCTTATCCCAATACGCTATCTGAAATAGGAGCGACGTACGTTGAACAAATGTGATAGAATTACGCTGAATTCTTTTATTAACCATAATGTAAAAATGATCTGATCGGGTCTCTGTTCGCCCTAGCCTAGAAGTTTAATAGTGCATTTTATTCGCCACTTCATGCGCTTTGAGATGCCGCTTAGCCGAATACGCTATCTGAAATAGGAGCGACGCAAATTAAACAAATGTGATACTATTTCCCTGAAATCTTATATTAAACAAAATATAAAATGATCTAATCGGGTCTCTATTTGCCCTATCATAGAAGTTTAGTAATGCATTTTACTCGCCATTCCACGCGCTTTAAGATGCCGCCTAGCCCAGTACGCTATCTGAAATAGGAGCGACGTAAGTTGAGCAAATGTGATAGAATTCTGTTGAATTCTTAAATTAACCATAATATAAAATGATCTAATCGGGTCTCTGTTTGCCCTACCCTAGAAGTTTAATATTGCATTCTAGTCGCCATTTCATGCGCTTTGAGATCCCGCTTAGCCCAATACGCTATCTGAAATAGGAGCGACGTAAATTGAACAAATGTGATAGAATTTCCCTGAAATCTTATATTAATCAAAATATAAAATGATCTAATTGGGTCTCTGATTGCCCTATCATAGAAGATTAGAAGTGCATTTCACTCGTCATTTCATGCGTTTTAAGATGCCGCCTAGCCCAGTACGCTATCTGAAATAGGAGCGACGTAAATTTTACAAATGTGATAGAATTTCGTTGAATTCTGATATTAACCAAAACATAAAATGATCTAATCGGGTCTCTGATTGCCCTATCATAGAAGTTTAATAGTGCATTTCACTCGCCATTCCACGCGCTTTAAGATGCCGCCTAGCCCAGTACGCTATCTGAAATAGGAGCGACGTAACTTGAACAAATGTGATAGAATCACGCTGCATTCTTATATTAACCGTAATATAAAATGATCTAATCGGGTCTCTGTTTGCCTTATCCTAGAAGTATAATAGTGCATTTCACTCGTCATTTCATGCGCTTTGAGATGCCGCTAAGCCCAATAAGCTATCTGTAATAGAAGCGACGTAAATTGAACAAATGTGATAGAATTTCGTTGAATTCTTATATTAACCTTAATGTAAAATGATCTAATCGGGTCTCTGTTTGCCTTATCCTAGAAGTTTAATAGTGCATTATACTCGTCATCTCATGCGGATTGAGATGCCGCTAAGCCCAATAAGCTATCTGAAATAGGAGCGACGTAAATTGAACAAATGTGATAGAATTTCGCAGAATTCTTATATTAACCAAAATATAAAATGATCTAATCGGGTCTCTGTTCGCCCTAGCCTAGTAGTTTAATAGTGCATTTTATTCGCCATTTTATGCGCTTTGAGATGCCGCTTAGCCGAATACGCTATCTGAAATAGGAGCGACGTAAATTGAACAGATGTGATAGAATTTCGCTGAATTCTTAAATTAACCATAACATAAAATGATCTAATCGGGTCTCTGTTTGCCCTACCCTAGAAGTTTAATAGTGCATTTCACTCGTCATTTCATGCGCTTTGAGATGCCGCTAAGCCCAATAAGCTATCTGTAATAGAAGCGACGTAAATTGAACAAATGTGATAGAATTTCGTTGAATTCTTATATTAACCTTAATGTAAAATGATCTAATCGGGTCTCTGTTCGCCCTAGCCTAGAAGTTTAATAGTGCATTTCACTCGTCATTTCATGCGCTTTGAGATGCCGCTGAGCCCAATAAGCTATTTGTAATAGGAGCGACGCAAATTGAACAAATGTGATAGAATTTCGCTGAATTCTTATATTAACCAAAATATAAAATGATCTAATCGGGTCTCTGATTGCCCTATCATAGAATTTTAATAGTGCATTCTACTCTCCATTCCACCCGCTTTAAGAAGCCGCCTAGCCCAGTAGGCTATCTGAAATAGGAGCGACGGAAATTGAACAAATGTGATAGAATTTTGCTCAATTCTTAAATTAACCAATATATAAAATGATCTAATCGGGTCTCTGATTGCCCTATCATAGAAGTTTAATAGTGCATTTTACTCGCCATTCCACGCGCTTTAAGATGCCGCCTAGCCCAGTACGCTATCTGAAATAGGAACGACGTAAGTTGAACAAATGTGATAGAATTACGCTGAATTCTTATATTAACCGTAATATAAAATGATCTAATCGGGTCTCTGTTTGCCTCATCCTAGAAGTATAATAGTGCATTATACTCGCCATTCCATGCGCTTTTAGATGCCGCTTAGCCCAGGACGCTATCTGAAATAGGAACGACGTAAATTGAACAAATGTGATAGAATTTCGCTGAATTCTTAAATTGACCATAATATAAAATGATCTAATCGGGTCCCTGTTTGCCCTACCCTAGAAGTTTAATAGTGCATTTCACTCGTCATTTCATGCGCTTTGAGATGCCGCTAAGCCCGATAAGCTATCTGTAATAGAAGCGACGTAAATTGAACGAATGTGATAGAATTTCGTTGAATTCTTATATTAACCAAAATATAAAATGATCTAATCGGGTCTCTGATTGCCCTACCCTAGAAGTTTAATAGTGCATTTTACTCACCATTCCACGCGCTTTAAGATGCCGCCTAGCCCAGTACGCTATCTGAAATAGGAGCGACGTAAATTGAACAAATGTGATAAAATTTTGCTGACATCTTAAATTAACCATAATATAAAATGATCTCATCGGGTCTCTGTTTGCCCTACCCTAGAAGTTTAATAGTGCATTTTACTCGCCATTTCATGCGCCTTCAGATGCCGCTTAGCCCTGTAGCAGCTACGGCACTGCTACCACATCCCTGCCGTGAAAGATCGAGATATTACCCTCGCTAACTTTCTTTTCTTTAAATGCTTACGGTCTATCTTTCTTTAAAAGTGTAGGAACACAGGCGCGTCGTAGACCGGCAACGGACGACGGTTGCCGATTGCGCGACGAGTTTTTTCTGTTGTTTTCTGACCGCGCGCCGCGGTCACCATACGAGAACAGGAGGCAGAACCTCTTGCGACTCACCACGTGTACGACCGTGCGACGCAGACAATACCTGTTCTTATTCTGTTATATTAATTGTAAATAAATTGAGCGTGTAACGCAAATCGGAGTTATCCATTACGCACACATTCACCTCAATTATTGGTGACGCCGACGTGATCGCGACGTGACCGTGAAGTGATTGTGATCGTGATCGTGATCGTGACAAGACAATTTTTTTTTTCTCTTCTCTCCATCGACTGTATTTTTTTAAAGACTTCCGTGAACTTTTTATACAATAGTGTAATTCGCGCAGAACTGCTAAAAGTGTAAGTGATCTCTCCGCTGAAGCAGCAATACAGCCATGAACGCGGATATCCCTGCCAACGCCTCCACGAGCAGAGCGTCGATAGAAAGAGTCGCCGTTCGTATACCGGATTTTTGTCCTAGCGATCCGGAAATGTGGTTCAGCATGGTGGAAAGGAGTTTCGAGGTATCCGGAGTGACCACCGACAGCACCAGGTTCGGGTATATCCTGAGTGCCCTGGATCCACGCTACGCCACAGAGGTTCGAGACATAATAATGAACCCGCCAGCGACCGGTCAGTATGAAAAACTAAAAACCGAGTTGATCCGACGTTTGAGCGTGTCTCAAGAGCAGAAGACGCGACGCCTCCTGGAGCATGAGGAAATCGGCGATCGGAAACCTTCGCAATTTTTGAGGCATCTGCGCAGCCTAGCCGGGACGCAAGTATCCGACGCCTTATTGCGAACCCTTTGGCTAGGGAGGT
>CAKAJE020000955.1:0-35988 GCA_916610135.2 Macropis europaea | reverse complement strand
CACTATTAAACTTCTAGGGTAGGGCGAACAAAGACCCGATTAGATCATTTTTCATTAAGGTTAATATAAGAATTCCGGGAAATTCTATCACATTTGTTCAACTAACGTCGCTCCTATTTCAGATAGCGTACTGCGCTAGGCGGCATCTTGAAGCCCGTGGAAGGGCGAGGAAAATGCACTACTAAACTTCTATGATAGGGCAATGAGAGTCCCGATTAGATCATTTTATATTTTGTTTACTATAACATTTCAGGGAAATTCTATCACATTTGTTCAATTTACGTCGCTCCTATTTCAGATAGCGTTTTGGGCTAAGCGGCATCTCAAAGCGCAAGAAATGGCGAGTAAAATGCACTATTAAACTTCTAGGGTAGGGCACATAGAGACCCGATTAGATCATTCTATATTATGGTTAATTTAAGAATCCAGCGAAATCCTATCACATTTGTCCAATTTACGTCGCTCCTATTTCGGATAGCGTATTGGGCAAAGCGGCATCTCGAAGCGCATGAAATGGCGAGTAAAATGCACTATTAAACTTCTAGGGTAGGGCGAACAGAGACCCGATTAGATCATTTTACATTAAGGTTAATATAAGTATTCAGGGAACTTCTATCACATTTGTTCAATTTACGTCGCTCCTATTTCAGATAGCTTATTGGGCTAACCGGCATGTCAAAGCGCATGAAATGACGAGTGAAATGCACTATTAATCTTCTAGGGTAGGGCGAACAGAGACCCGATTAGATCATTTTACATTAAGGTTAATATAAGAATTCAGCGAGATTCTCTCACATTTGTTCAATTTACGTCGCTAACATTTCAGATAGCGTATTGGGCTAAGCGGCATCTCAAAGCGCAAGAAATGGCGAGTAAAATGCACTATTAAACTTCTAGGGTAGGGCAAACAGAGACCCGATTAGGTCATTTCATATTATGGTTAATTTAAGAATTCAGCGAAATTCTATCACATTTGTTCAATTTACATCCTTCCTATTTCAGATAGCTTATTGGGCTAAGGGGCATCTCAAAGTGCATGAAATGGCGAGTTAAATGCACTATTAAACTTCTAGGATAAGGCAAACAGAGACACGATTAGATCATTTTATATTACGGTTAATATACGAATTCAGCGTAATTCTGTCACATTTGTTCAACTTACGTAGCTCCTATTTCAGATAGCGTGCTGGGCTAGGCGGCAACTTAAAGCGCGTGGAACGGCGAGTAAAATGCACTGTTAAACTTCTATGATAGGGCAATCAGAGACCAGATTTGATCATTTTATATTTTGGTTAATATAAGAATTCAGCGAAATTCTATCTCATTTGTTCAATTTACGTCGCTCCTATTTCAGATAGCGTATTGGGCTAAGCGGCATCTCAAAGCGCATGGAATGACGAGTGAAATGCACTATTAAACTTCTATGTTAGGGCAATCAGAGTCCCGTTTAGATCATTTTATATTTTGTTTAATATAAGATTTCAGGGAAATTCTATCACATTTGTTCAATTTACGTCGCTGATATTACAGATAGCGTATTGGGCTAAGCGGCATCTCAAAGCGCAAGAAATGGCGAGTAAAATGCACTATTAAACTTCTAGGGAAGGGCAAACAGAGACCCCATTAGATCATTTTATATTATGGTTAATTTAAGAATTGAGCGTAATTCTGTGACATTTGTTCAAGTTACGTAGCTCCTTTTTCAGATAGCTTATTGGGCTAAGCGGCATCTCAAAGCGCATGAAATGGCGAGTAAAATGCACTGTTAAACATCTAGGATAAGGCAAACAGAGACCCGGTTAGATCATTTTATATTACGGTTAATATAAGAATTGAGCGTAATTCTGTGACATTTGTTCAAGTTACGTAGCTCCTTTTTCAGATAGCTTATTGGGTTAAGCGGCATCTCAAAGCGCATGATATGACGAGTGAAATGCACTATTAAGCTTCTAGGGTAGGGCGAACAAAGACCTGATTAGATCATTTTATATTATGGTTAATTTATCAATTCAGCGAAATTCTATCACATTTGTTCAATTTACGTCACTCCTATTTCAGATAGCGTATTGGGCTAAGCGGCATCTCAACGCGCAAGAAATTGTGAGTAAAATGCACTATTAAACTTCTAGGGAAGGGCAAACAGAGACCCCATTAGATCATTTTATATTATGGTTAATTTATCAATTCAGCGAAATTCTATCACATTTGTTCAATTTACGTCGCTCCTATTTCAGATAGCGCATTGGGCTAAGCTGCATCTCAAAGCGCAAGAAATGGCGAGTAAAATGCACTGTTAAACATGTAGGGTAGGTCAAACAGAGACCCGATTAGATCATTTCATATTATGGTTAATTTAAGAATTCAGCGTAATTCTATCACATTTGTTCAACTTACGTCGCTCCTATTTCAGATAGCGTACTGGGCTAGGCGGCATCTCAAAGCGCGTGGAATGGCGAGTAAAATGCACTATTAAACTTCTAGGGAAGGGCAAACAGAGACCCCATTAAATCATTTTATATTATGGTTAATTTAAGAATTCCGCGAAAATCTATCACATTTGTTCAATTTACGTCATTCCTATTTGAGATAGCGTACTGGGCTAGGCGGCATCTCAAAGCGCATGAAATTACGAGTGAAATGCACTATTAAACTTCGATGATAGGGCAAACAGAGACCCGATTAGATCATTTTATATTTTGGTTAATACAAGAATTCAGCGAAATTCTATCACATTTGTTCAATTTACGTCGCTCCTATTTCAGATAGCTTATTGGGCTAAGGGGCATCTCAAAGCGCATGAAATTACGAGTGAAATGCACTATTAAACTTCGATGATAGGGCAAACAGAGACCCGATTAGGTCATTTTATATTTTGGTTAATACAAGAATTCAGCGAAATTGTATCACATTTGTTCAATTTACGTCGCTCCTATTTCAGATAGCGTCATGGGCTAAGCGGCATCTCAAAGCGCATGAAATGACGAGTGAAATGCACTATGAGACTTCTATGGTAGGGCGAACAGAGACCCGATTAGATCATTTTAGATTAAGGTTAATATAAGAATTCAGGAAAATCCTATCACATTTGTTCAATTTACGTCGCTCCTATTTCAGATAGCGTACTGGGCTGCGCGGCATCTTAAAGCGCGTGGAATGGCGATTAAAATGCACTATTAAACATCTATGATAGGGCAAACAGAGAGTCGATTAGATCATTTTACATTAATGTTAATATAAGCATTCAGGGAAATTCTATCACATTTGTTCAATTTACGTCGCTCCTATTTCAGATAGCGTATTGGGCTAAGCGGCATCTCAAAGCGCATGAAATGACGAGTGATATGCACTATAAGTCTTCTATGGTAGGGCGAACAGAGACCCGATTAGATCATTTTACATTAAGGTTAATATAAGAATTCAGGGAAATTCTATCACATTTGTTCAATTTACGTCGCTCCTGTTTCAGATAGCGTATTGGGCTAAGCGGCATCTCGAAGCGCATAAAATGGCGAGTAGAATGCATTGTTAAATTTCCAGGGTAGTGCACACAGGGACCCGATTAGATCATTTTATATTATGGTTCATTTAAGAATTCAGCAAAATTCCATCACATTTGTTCAATTTACGTCCTTCCTATTTCAGATAGCGTACCGGGCTATGCGGCATCTTAAAGCGCGTGGAGTGGCGAGTGAAATCCACTATTAATCTTCTATGATAGGGCAATCAGAGACCCGATGAGATCATTTTATATTTTGGTTAATACAAGAATTCAGCGAAATTCTATCACATTTGTTCAATTTACGTCGCTCCTATTTCAGACAGCGTACTGGGCTAGGCGGCATCTTAAAGCGCGTGGAATGGCGAGTAAAATGCACTGTTAAACTTCTAGGATAAGACAAACAGAGACCCGATTAGATCATTTTATATTACGGTTAATATAAGAATTCAGCGTAATTCTATCACATTTGTTCAACTTACGTCGCTCCTATTTCAGATAGCTTATTGGGCTAAGCGGCATCTCAAAGCGCATGAAATGACGAGTGAAATGCACTATTAGTCTTCTATGGTAGGGCGAACAGAGACCCGATTAGATCATTTTACATTAAGGTTAATATAAGAATTCAGGGAAATTCTATCACATTTCTTCAATTTACGTCGCTCCTATATCAGATAGCGTATTGGGCTAAGCGGAATCTCAAAGCGCATGAAATGTCGAATAAAATGCACTATTAAACTTCTAGGCTAGGGCGAACAGAGAGCTGATTAAATCATTTTACATTATGGTTAATAAAAGATTTCAGCGAAATTGTATCACATTTGTTCAATTTACGTCGCTCCTATTTCAGATAGCGTACTGGGCTAGACGGCATCGTAGAGCGCGTGGAATGGCGAGTAAAATGCACTATTAAACTTCTATGATAGGGCAAACAGAGATTCGATTAGATCATTTTACATTAATGTTAATATAAGTATTCAGGGAAATTCTATCACATTTGTTCAATTTACGTCGCTCCTATTTCAGATAGCCTACTGGGCTAAGCGGCATCTCAAAGCGCATGAAATGACGAGTGAAATGCACTATAAGTCTTCTATGGTACGGCGAACAGAGACCCGATTAGATCATTTTACATTAAGGTTAATATAAGAATTCAGGGAGATTCTATCACATTTGTTCAATTTACGTCGCTCCTGTTTCAGATAGCGTATTGGGCTAAGCTGAATCTCAAAGCGCATGAAATCATGAGTGAAATGCACTATTAAACTTCTAGGTCAGGGCGAACAGAGACCCGATTAGATCATTTTACATTAAGGTTAATATAAGAATTCAGGAAAATTATATCACATTTGTTCAATTTACGTCGCTCCTGTTTCAGATAGCGTATTGGGCTAAGCGGCATCTCGAAGCGCATGAAATGTCGAGTAAAATGCACTGTTAAATTTCCAGGGTAGTGCAAACAGAGACCCGTTTAGATCATTTTATATTATGGTTCATTTAAGAATTCAGCAAAATTCCATCACATTTGTTCAATTTACGTCCTTCCTATTTCAGATAGCGTACCGGGCTATGCGGCATCTTAAAGCGCGTGGAATGGCGAGTGAAATCCACTATTAAACTTCTATGATAGGGCAATCAGAGACCCGATTAGATCATTTTATATTTTGGTTAATACAAGAATTCAGCGAAATTCTATCACGTTTGTTCAATATGTCGCTCCTATTTCAGATAGCGTATTGGGCTAAACGGCATCTCAAAGCGCATGAAATGGCGAGTAAAATGCACTGTCAAACTTCTAGGGTAGGGCAAACAGAGACCCGATTAGATGATTTTATATTATGGTTAATTTAAGAATTCAGCAAAATTCTATCACATTTGTTCAATTTACGTCGTTCCTATTTCAGATAGCGTAATGCGCTAGGCGGCATCTTAAAGCGCGTGGACTGGCGATTGAAATGCACTATTAAACTTCTATGATAGGGCGATCAGAGACGCGATTAGATCATTTTATATTTTGGTTAATACAAGAATTCAGCGAAATTCTATCACGTTTGTACAATTTACGTCGCTCCTATTTCAGATAGCTTATTGGGCTAAGCGTCATCTCAAAGCGCATGAAATCATGAGTGAAATTCACTATTAAACTTCTATGATAGGGCAAACAGAGCCCCGATTAGGTCATTTTATATTAAGGTTAATATAAGAATTCAGAGAAATTCTATCACATTTGTTCAATTTACGTCGCTCCTATTTCAGATAGCGTACTGGGCTAGGCGGCATCTTAAAGCGCGTGGAATGGCGAGTAAAATGCACTATTAAACTTCTAGGGTAGGGCAAACAGAGACCCGATTAGATCATTTTATATTATGGTTAATTTAAGAATTCAGCAAAATTCTATCACATTTGTTCAATTTACGTCGCTCCCATTTCAGATAGCGTATTGGGCTAAGCGGCATCTCAAAGCGCATGAAATTGCGAGTAAAATGCACTATTAAACTTCTATGATACGGCAATCAGAGACCCAATTAGATCATTTTATATTTTGGTTAATATAAGAATTCAGCGAAATTCTATCACACTTGTTCAATTTACATCGCTCCTATTTCAGATAGCGTAATGGGCTAAGCGGCATCTCAAAGCGCATGAAATGACGAGTGAAATGCACTATTAGACTTCTATGGTAGGGCGAACAGAGACCCGATTAGATCATTTTACATTAAGGTTAATATAAGAATTTAGGGAAATTCTATCACATATGTTCAATTTACGTCGCTCCCATTTCAGATAGCGTATTCGGCTAAGCGGCATCTCAAAGCGCATGATGTGGCGAGTAAAATGCACTATCAAATTTCTTGGGTAGGGCAAACAGAGACCCGATTAGATCATTTTATATTATGGTTAATTTAAGAATTCAGCAAAATTCTATCACATTTGTTCAATTTACGTCGCTCCTATTTCAGATAGCGTACCGGGCTATGCGGCATCATAAAGCGCGTGGAATGGCGAGTGAAATCCACTATTAAACTTCTATGATAGGGCAAACAGAGAGCCGATTAGATCATTTTACATTAATGTTAATATAAGTATTCAGGGAAATTCTATCACATTTGTTCAATTTACGTCGCTCCTATTTCAGATAGCGTATTGGGCTAAACGGCATCTCAAAGCGCATGAAATGGCGAGTAAAATGCACTGTCAAACTTCTAGGGTAGGGCAACCAGAGACCCGATTAGATGATTTTATATTATGGTTAATTTAAGAATTCAGCGAAATTCTATCACATTTGTTCAATTTACGTCGTTCCTATTTCAGATAGCGTAATGCGCTAGGGGGCATCTTAAAGCGCGTGGACTGGCGATTGAAATGCACTATTAAACTTCTATGATAGGGCGATCAGAGACCCAATTAGATCATTTTATATTTTGGTTAATACAAGAATTCAGTGAAATTCTATCACATTTGTACAATTTACGTCGCTCCTATTTCAGATAGCTTATTGGGCTAAGCGTCATCTCAAAGCGCATGAAATCATGAGTGAAGTGCACTTTTAAACTTCTAGGGCAGGGCGAACAGAGACCAGATTAGATCATTTTACATTAAGGTTAATATAAGAATTCAGGGAAATTCTATCACATTTGTTCAATTTACGTCGCTCCTATTTCAGATAGCTTATTGGGCTAAGCGGCATCTCAAAGCGCCTGAAATGACGAGTGAAATTCACCATTAAACTTCTATGATAGGGCAAACAGAGCCCCGATTAGGTCATTTTATGTTAAGGTTAATATAAGAATTCAGAGAAATTCTATCACATTTGTTCAATTTACGTCGCTCCTATTTCAGATAGCGTACTGGGCTAGGCGGCATCTTAAAGCGCGTGGAATGGCGAGTAAAATGCACTATTAAACTTCTAGGGTAGGGCAAACAGAGACCCGATTAGATCATTTTATATTATGGTTAATTTAAGAATTCAGCAAAATTCTATCACATTTGTTCAATTTACGTCGCTCCTATTTCAGATAGCGTATTGGGCTAAGCGGCATCTCAAAGCGCATGAAATTGCGAGTAAAATGCACTATTAAACTTCTATGATACGGCAATCAGAGACCCGATTAGATCATTTTATATTTTGGTTAATATAAGAATTCAGCGAAATTCTATCACACTTGTTCAATTTACATCGCTCCTATTTCAGATAGCGTAATGGGCTAAGCGGCATCTCAAAGCGCATGAAATGACGAGTGAAATGCACTATTAGACTTCTATGGTAGGGCGAACAGAGACCCGATTAGATCATTTTACATTAAGGTTAATATAAGAATTTAGGGAAATTCTATCACATATGTTCAATTTACGTCGCTCCCATTTCAGATTGCGTATTCGGCTAAGCTGCATCTCAAAGCGCATGATGTGGCGAGTAAAATGCACTATCAAATTTCTTGGGTAGGGCAAACAGAGACCCGATTAGATCATTTTATATTATGGTTAATTTAAGAATTCAGCAAAATTCTATCACATTTGTTCAATTTACGTCGCTCCTATTTCAGATAGCGTACCGGGCTATGCGGCATCTTAAAGCGCGTGGAATGGCGAGTGAAATCCACTATTAAACTTCTATGATAGGGCAAACAGAGAGCCGATTAGATCATTTTACATTAATGTTAATATAAGTATTCAGGGAAATTCTATCACATTTGTTCAATTTACGTCGCTCCTATTTCAGATAGCGTATTGGGCTAAACGGCATCTCGAAGCGCATGAAATGGCGAGTAAAATGCACTGTCAAACTTCTAGGGTAGGGCAAACAGAGACCCGATTAGATGATTTTATATTATGGTTAATTTAAGAATTCAGCAAAATTCTATCACATTTGTTCAATTTACGTCGTTCCTATTTCAGATAGCGTAATGCGCTAGGGGGCATCTTAAAGCGCGTGGACTGGCGATTGAAATGCACTATTAAACTTCTATGATAGGGCGATCAGAGACCCAATTAGATCATTTTATATTTTGGTTAATACAAGAATTCAGCGAAATTCTATCACATTTGTACAATTTACGTCGCTCCTATTTCAGATAGCTTATTGGGCTAAGCGTCATCTCAAAGCGCATGAAATCATGAGTGAAATGCACTTTTAAACTTCTAGGGCAGGGCGAACAGAGACCAGATTAGATCATTTTACATTAAGGTTAATATAAGAATTCAGGGAAATTCTATCACATTTGTTCAATTTACGTCGCTCCTATTTCAGATAGCTTATTGGGCTAAGCGGCATCTCAAAGCGCCTGAAATGACGAGTGAAATTCACTATTAAACTTCTATGATAGGGCAAACAGAGCCCCGATTAGGTCATTTTATATTAAGGTTAATATAAGAATTCAGAGAAATTCTATAACATTTGTTCAATTTACGTCGCTCCTATTTCAGATAGCGTACTGGGCTAGGCGGCACCTTAAAGCGCGTGGAATGGCGAGTAAAATGCACTATTAAACTTCTAGGGTAGGGCAAACAGAGACCCGATTAGATCATTTTATATTATGGTTAATTTAAGAATTCAGCAAAATTCTATCACATTTGTTCAATTTACGTCGCTCCTATTTCAGATAGCGTATTGGGCTAAGCGGCATCTCAAAGCGCATGAAATTGCGAGTAAAATGCAATATTAAACTTCAATGATACGGCAATCAGAGACCCGATTAGATCATTTTATATTTTGGTTAATATAAGAATTCAGCGAAATTCTATCACACTTGTTCAATTTACATCGCTCCTATTTCAGATAGCGTAATGGGCTAAGCGGCATCTCAAAGCGCATGAAATGACGAGTGAAATGCACTATTAGACTTCTATGGTAGGGCGAACAGAGACCCGATTAGATCATTTTACATTAAGGTTAATATAAGAATTCAGCGAAATTCTATCACATTTGTTCAATTTACGTCTTTGATATTTCAGATAGCGTATTGGGCTAAGCGGCATCTGAAAGCGTATGAAATGGCGAGTAAAACGCACTATTAAACTTCTAGGGCACGGCAAACAGAGACCCGATTAGATCAGTTTATATTATGGTTAATTTAAGAATTCAGCAAAATTCTATCACATTTGTTCAATTTACGTCGTTCCTATTTCAGATAGCGTACTGGGCTAGGCGGCATCTTAAAGCGCGTGGAATGGCGAGTGAAATGCACTATTAAACTTCTATGATAAGGCAATCAGAGACCCGATTAGATCATTTTATATTTTGGTTAATACAAGAATTCAGCGAAATTCTATCACATTTGTTCAATTTACGTCGCTCCTATTTCAGATAGCGTATTGGGCTAAGCGGCCTCTCAAAGCGCATGAAATGGCGAGTACAATGCACTATTAAACTTCTAGGATAAGGAAAACAGATACCCGATTAGATCATTTTATATTACGGTTAATATAAGAATGCAGCGTAATTCTATCACATTTGTTCAAGTTACGTCGCTCCTATTTCAGATAGCGTACTGGGCTAGGTGGCATCTTAAAGCACGTGGAATGGCGAGTAAAATGCACTACTAATCTTCTATGATAGGGCAATCAGAGACCCGATTAGATCATTTTATATTTTATTTAATATAAGATTTCAGGGAAATTCTATCACATTTGTACAATTTACGTCGCTCCTATTTCAGATAGCGTGTTGGGCTAAGCGGCATCTCAAAGCGCATGAAATGGCGAGTGAAATGCACTGTTAAATTTCTAGGGTAGGGCAAACAGAGACCCGATTAGATCATTTTATATTATGGTTAATTTAAGAATTCAGCAAAATTCCATCACATTTGTTCAATTTACGTCCTTCCTATTTCAGATAGCGTACCGGGCTATGCGGCATCTTAAAGCGCGTGGAATGGTGAGTGAAATCCACTATTAGACTTCTATGGTAGGGCGAACAGAGACCCGATTAGATCATTTTACATTAAGGTTAATATAAGATTTCAGCGAAATTCTATCACATTTGTTCAATTTACGTCGCTCATATTTCAGATAGCGTATTGGGCTAAGCGGCATCGCAAAGCGCATGAAATGGCGAGTAAAATGCACTGTTAAACTTCTAGGGTAGGGCAAACAGAGAGCCGATTAGATCATTTTACATTTTGGTTAATACAAGAATTCAGCGTAATTCTATCACATTTGTTCAACTTACGTCGCTCCTATTTCAGATAGCGTACTGAGCTAGGCGGCATCTCAAAGCGCGTGGAAGGGCGAGTAAAATGCACTACTAAACTTCTATGATAGGGCAATCAGAGTCCCGATTAGATCATGTTATATTTTGTTTACTATAAGATTTCAGGGAAATTCTATCACATTTGTTCAATTTACGTCGCTGCTATTTCAGATAGCGTATTGGGCTAAGCGGCATCTCAAAGCGCATGAAATGACGAGTGAAATGCACTATTAATCTTCTAGGGTAGGGCGAACAGAGACCCGATTAGAACATTTTACATTAAGGTTAATATAAGAATTCAGCGAAATTCTCTCACATTTGTTCAACTTACGTCGCTGATATTTCAGATAGCGTATTGGGCTAAGCGGCATCTCAAAGCGCAAGAAATGGTGAGTAAAATGCACTATTAAACTTCTAGGGTAGGGCAAACATAGACCAGATTAGATCAATTTATATTATGGTTAATTTAAGAATTCAGCGAAATTCTATCACATTTGTTCAATTTACGTCGCTCCTATTTCAGATAGCGTATTGGGCTAAGCGGCATCTCAAAGCGCATGATATGACGAGTTAAACTCACTATTAATCTTCTAGGGTAGGGCGAACAGAGACCCGATTAGAACATTTTACATTATGGTTAATATAAGAATTCAGCGAAATTCTCTCACATTTGTTCAATTTACGTCGCTGATATTTCAGATAGCGTGTTGGGCTAAGCGGCATCTCAAAGCGCAAGAAATGGTGAGTAAAATGCACTATTAAACTTCTAGGGTAGGGCAAACAGAGACCCGTTAAGATCATTTTATATTATGGTTAATTCAAGAATTCAGCGAAACTTTATCACATTTGTTCAATTTACGTCGCTCCTATTTCATATAGCGTATTGGGCGAAGCGGCATCTCAATGCGCATGAAATGGCGAGTAACATGCACTATTAAACTTCTAGGATAAGGCAAACAGAGACCCGATTAGATCATATTATATTATGGTTAATTGAAGAAGTCAGCGAAATTCTATCACAGTTCTTCAATTTACGTCGCTCCTATTTCAGATAGCGTATTGGGCTAAGCGGCATCTCAAAGCGCATGAAATGACGAGTGAAATGCACTCTTAAACTTCTATGATAGGGCAAACAGAGCCCCGACTAGGTCATTTTATATTTTGGTTAATACAAGAATTCAGCGAAATTCTATCACATTTGTTCCATTTACGTCGCACCTATTTCAGATAGCTTATTGGGCTAAGCGGCATCTCAAAGCGCATGAAATGACGAGTGAAATGCTCTGTTAAACTTCTAGGGTAGGGCAAACAGAGACCCGACTAGATCAATTTATATTATGGTTAATTTAAGAATTCTGCAAAATTCTATCACATTTGTTCAATTTACGTCGCTCCTATTTTAGATAGCGTATTGGGCTAAGCGGCATCTCAAAGCGCATGAAGTGGCGAGTAAAATGCACTATTAAACTTCTAGGGTAGGGCAAACAGAGACCCGATTAGATCAGTTTGTATTACGGCTAATTTAAGAATTCAGCAAAATTCTATCACATTTGTTCAATTTACGTCGTTCCTATTTCAGATAGCGTACTGGGCTAGGCGGCATCTTAAAGCGCGTGGAATGGCGAGTGAAATGCACTATTAAACTTCTATGATAAGGCAATCAGAGACCCGATTAGATCATTTTATATTTTGATTAATACAAGAATTCAGCGAAATTCTATCACATTTGTTCAATTTACGTCGCTCCTATTTCAGATAGCCTATTGGGCTAAGCGGCCTCTCAAAGCGCATGAAATGGCGAGTACAATGCACTATTAAACTTCTAGGATAAGGAAAACAGATACCCGATTAGATCATTTTATATTACGGTTAATATAAGAATGCAGCGTAATTCTATCACATTTGTTCAAGTTACGTCGCTCCTATTTCAGATAGCGTACTGGGCTAGGTGGCATCTTAAAGCACGTGGAATGGCGAGTAAAATGCACTACTAATCTTCTATGATAGGGCAATCAGAGACCCGATTAGATCATTTTATATTTTATTTAATATAAGATTTCAGGGAAATTCTATCACATTTGTTCAATTTACGTCGCTCCTATTTCAGATAGCGTGTTGGGCTAAGCGGCATCTCAAAGCGCATGAAATGGCGAGTGAAATGCACTGTTAAACTTCTAGGGTAGGGCAAACAGAGACCCGATTAGATCATTTTATATTATGGTTAATTTAAGAATTCAGCAAAATTCCATCACATTTGTTCAATTTACGTCCTTCCTATTTCAGATAGCGTACCGGGCTATGCGGCATCTTAAAGCGCGTGGAATGGTGAGTGAAATCCACTATTAGACTTCTATGGTAGGGCGAACAGAGACCCGATTAGATCATTTTACATTAAGGTTAATATAAGATTTCAGGGAAATTCTATCACATTTGTTCAATTTACGTCGCTCATATTTCAGATAGCGTATTGGGCTAAGCGGCATCGCAAAGCGCATGAAATGGCGAGTAAAATGCACTGTTAAACTTCTAGGGTAGGGCAAACAGAGAGCCGATTAGATCATTTTACATTTTGGTTAATACAAGAATTCAGCGTAATTCTATCACATTTGTTCAACTTACGTCGCTCCTATTTCAGATAGCGTACTGAGCTAGGCGGCATCTCAAAGCGCGTGGAAGGGCGAGTAAAATGCACTACTAAACTTCTATGATAGGGCAATCAGAGTCCCGATTAGATCATGTTATATTTTGTTTACTATAAGATTTCAGGGAAATTCTATCACATTTGTTCAATTTACGTCGCTGCTATTTCAGATAGCGTATTGGGCTAAGCGGCATCTCAAAGCGCATGAAATGACGAGTGAAATGCACTATTAATCTTCTAGGGTAGGGCGAACAGAGACCCGATTAGAACATTTTACATTAAGGTTAATATAAGAATTCAGCGAAATTCTCTCACATTTGTTCAACCTACGTCGCTGATATTTCAGATAGCGTATTGGGCTAAGCGGCATCTCAAAGCGCAAGAAATGGTGAGTAAAATGCACTATTAAACTTCTAGGGTAGGGCAAACATAGACCTGATTAGATCAATTTATATTATGGTTAATTTAAGAATTCAGCGAAATTCTATCACATTTGTTCAATTTACGTCGCTCCTATTTCAGATAGCGTATTGGGCTAAGCGGCATCTCAAAGCGCATGATATGACGAGTTAAATTCACTATTAATCTTCTAGGGTAGGGCGAACAGAGACCCGATTAGAACATTTTACATTATGGTTAATATAAGAATTCAGCGAAATTCTCTCACATTTGTTCAATTTACGTCGCTGATATTTCAGATAGCGTGTTGGGCTAAGCGGCATCTCAAAGCGCAAGAAATGGTGAGTAAAATGCACTATTAAACTTCTAGGGTAGGGCAAACAGAGACCCGTTAAGATCATTTTATATTATGGTTAATTCAAGAATTCAGCGAAACTTTATCACATTTGTTCAATTTACGTCGCTCCTATTTCATATAGCGTATTGGGCGAAGCGGCATCTCAATGCGCATGAAATGGCGAGTAACATGCACTATTAAACTTCTAGGATAAGGCAAACAGAGACCCGATTAGATCATATTATATTATGGTTAATTGAAGAAGTCAGCGAAATTCTATCACAGTTCTTCAAATTACGTCGCTCCTATTTCAGATAGCGTATTGGGCTAAGCGGCATCTCAAAGCGCATGAAATGACGAGTGAAATGCACTCTTAAACTTCTATGATAGGGCAAACAGAGCCCCGACTAGGTCATTTTATATTTTGGTTAATACAAGAATTCAGCGAAATTCTATCACATTTGTTCCATTTACGTCGCACCTATTTCAGATAGCTTATTGGGCTAAGCGGCATCTCAAAGCGCATGAAATGACGAGTGAAATGCTCTGTTAAACTTCTAGGGTAGGGCAAACAGAGACCCGACTAGATCAATTTATATTATGGGTAATTTAACAATTCTGCAAAATTCTATCACATTTGTTCAATTTACGTCGCTCCTATTTTAGATAGCGTATTGGGCTAAGCGGCATCTCAAAGCGCATGAAGTGGCGAGTAAAATGCACTATTAAACTTCTAGGGTAGGGCAAACAGAGACCCGATTAGATCAGTTTGTATTACGGCTAATTTAAGAATTCAGCAAAATTTTATCACATTTGTTCAATTTACGTCGTTCCGATTTCAGATAGCGTACTGGGCTAGGCGGCATCTTAAAGCGCGTGGAATGGCGAGTGAAATGCACTAATAAACTTCTATGATAGGGCAATCAGAGACACGATTAGATCATGGTTAATACAAGAATTCAGCGAAATTCTATCACATTTGTTCAATTAACGTCGCTCCTATTTCAGATAGCTAATTGGGGTATGCGGCATCTCAAAGCGCATGCAATTACGAGTGAAATGCACTATTAAACTTCTAGGGTAGGGCGAACAGAGGCCCGATTAGATCATTTTACATTAAGGTTAATATAAGAATTCAGCGAAATTCTATCACATTTGTTCAATTTACGTCTTTGATATTTCAGATAGCGTATTGGGCTAAGCGGCATCTGAAAGCGTATGAAATGGCGAGTAAAACGCACTATTAAACTTCTAGGGCACGGCAAACAGAGACCCGATTAGATCAGTTTATATTATGGTTAATTTAAGAATTCAGCAAAATTCTATCACATTTGTTCAATTTACGTCGTTCCTATTTCAGATAGCGTACTGGGCTAGGCGGCATCTTAAAGCGCGTGGAATGGCGAGTGAAATGCACTATTAAACTTCTATGATAAGGCAATCAGAGACCCGATTAGATCATTTTATATTTTGATTAATACAAGAATTCAGCGAAATTCTATCACATTTGTTCAATTTACGTCGCTCCTATTTCAGATAGCGTATTGGGCTAAGCGGCATCTCAAAGCGCATGAAATGGCGAGTAAAATGCACTATTAAACTTCTAGGATAAGGAAAACAGATACCCGATTAGATCATTTTATATTACGGTTAATATAAGAATGCAGCGTAATTCTATCACATTTGTTCAAGTTACGTCGCTCCTATTTCAGATAGCGTACTGGGCTAGGTGGCATCTTAAAGCACGTGGAATGGCGAGTAAAATGCACTACTAATCTTCTATGATAGGGCAATCAGAGACCCGATTAGATCATTTTATATTTTATTTAATATAAGATTTCAGGGAAATTCTATCACATTTGTTCAATTTACGTCGCTCCTATTTCAGATAGCGTGTTGGGCTAAGCGGCATCTCAAAGCGCATGAAATGACGAGTGAAATGCACTGTTAAATTTCTAGGGTAGGGCAAACAGAGACCCGATTAGATCATTTTATATTATGGTTAATCTAAGAATTCAGCAAAATTCCATCACATTTGTTCAATTTACGTCCTTCCTATTTCAGATAGCGTACCGGGCTATGCGGCATCTTAAAGCGCGTGGAATGGTGAGTGAAATCCACTATTAGACTTCTATGGTAGGGCGAACAGAGACCCGATTAGATCATTTTACATTAAGGTTAATATAAGATTTCAGCGAAATTCTATCACATTTGTTCAATTTACGTCGCTCATATTTCAGATAGCGTATTGGGCTAAGCGGCATCGCAAAGCGCATGAAATGGCGAGTAAAATGCACTGTTAAACTTCTAGGGTAGGGCAAACAGAGAGCCGATTAGATCATTTTACATTTTGGTTAATACAAGTATTCAGCGTAATTCTATCACATTTGTTCAACTTACGTCGCTCCTATTTCAGATAGCGTACTGAGCTAGGCGGCATCTCAAAGCGCGTGGAAGGGCGAGTAAAATGCACTACTAAACTTCTATGATAGGGCAATCAGAGTCCCGATTAGATCATGTTATATTTTGTTTACTATAAGATTTCAGGGAAATTCTATCACATTTGTTCAATTTACGTCGCTGCTATTTCAGATAGCGTATTGGGCTAAGCGGCATCTCAAAGCGCATGAAATGACGAGTGAAATGCACTATTAATCTTCTAGGGTAGGGCGAACAGAGACCCGATTAGAACATTTTACATTAAGGTTAATATAAGAATTCAGCGAAATTCTCTCACATTTGTTCAACTTACGTCGCTGATATTTCAGATAGCGTATTGGGCTAAGCGGCATCTCAAAGCGCAAGAAATGGTGAGTAAAATGCACTATTAAACTTCTAGGGTAGGGCAAACATAGACCTGATTAGATCAATTTATATTATGGTTAATTTAAGAATTCAGCGAAATTCTATCACATTTGTTCAATTTACGTCGCTCCTATTTCAGATAGCGTATTGGGCTAAGCGGCATCTCAAAGCGCATGATATGACGAGTGAAACTCACTATTAATCTTCTAGGGTAGGGCGAACAGAGACCCGATTAGAACATTTTACATTATGGTTAATATAAGAATTCAGCGAAATTCTCTCACATTTGTTCAATTTACGTCGCTGATATTTCAGATAGCGTGTTGGGCTAAGCGGCATCTCAAAGCGCAAGAAATGGTGAGTAAAATGCACTATTAAACTTCTAGGGTAGGGCAAACAGAGACCCGTTAAGATCATTTTATATTATGGTTAATTCAAGAATTCAGCGAAACTTTATCACATTTGTTCAATTTACGTCGCTCCTATTTCATATAGCGTATTGGGCTAAGCGGCATCTCAAAGCGCATGAAATGGCGAGTAACATGCACTATTAAACTTCTAGGATAAGGCAAACAGAGACCCGATTAGATCATATTATATTATGGTTAATTGAAGAAGTCAGCGAAATTCTATCACAGTTCTTCAAATTACGTCGCTCCTATTTCAGATAGCGTATTGGGCTAAGCGGCATCTCAAAGCGCATGAAATGACGAGTGAAATGCACTCTTAAACTTCTATGATAGGGCAAACAGAGCCCCGACTAGGTCATTTTATATTTTGGTTAATACAAGAATTCAGCGAAATTCTATCACATTTGTTCCATTTACGTCGCACCTATTTCAGATAGCTTATTGGGCTAAGCGGCATCTCAAAGCGCATGAAATGACGAGTGAAATGCTCTGTTAAACTTCTAGGGTAGGGCAAACAGAGACCCGACTAGATCAATTTATATTATGGTTAATTTAAGAATTCTGCAAAATTCTATCACATTTGTTCAATTTACGTCGCTCCTATTTTAGATAGCGTATTGGGCTAAGCGGCATCTCAAAGCGCATGAAGTGGCGAGTAAAATGCACTATTAAAATTCTAGGGTAGGGCAAACAGAGACCCGATTAGATCAGTTTGTATTACGGCTAATTTAAGAATTCAGCAAAATTTTATCACATTTGTTCAATTTACGTCGTTCCGATTTCAGATAGCGTACTGGGCTAGGCGGCATCTTAAAGCGCGTGGAATGGCGAGTGAAATGCACTATTAAACTTCTATGATAGGGCAATCAGAGACACGATTAGATCATTTTATATTTTGGTTAATACAAGAATTCAGCGAAATTCTATCACATTTGTTCAATTTACGTCGCTCCTATTTCAGATAGCTAATTGGGGTATGCGGCATCTCAAAGCGCATGCAATTACGAGTGAAATGCACTGTTAAACTTCTAGGGTAGGGCGAACAGAGACCCGATTAGATCATTTTACATTAAGGTTAATATAAGAATTCAGCGAAATTCTATCACATTTGTTCAATTTACGTCTTTGATATTTCAGATAGCGTATTGGGCTAAGCGGCATCTGAAAGCGTATGAAATGGCGAGTAAAACGCACTATTAAACTTCTAGGGCACGGCAAACAGAGACCCGATTAGATCAGTTTATATTATGGTTAATTTAAGAATTCAGCAAAATTCTATCACATTTGTTCAATTTACGTCGTTCCTATTTCAGATAGCGTACTGGGCTAGGCGGCATCTTAAAGCGCGTGGAATGGCGAGTGAAATGCACTATTAAACTTCTATGATAAGGCAATCAGAGACCCGATTAGATCATTTTATATTTTGATTAATACAAGAATTCAGCGAAATTCTATCACATTTGTTCAATTTACGTCGCTCCTATTTCAGATAGCCTATTGGGCTAAGCGGCCTCTCAAAGCGCATGAAATGGCGAGTACAATGCACTATTAAACTTCTAGGATAAGGAAAACAGATACCCGATTAGATCATTTTATATTACGGTTAATATAAGAATGCAGCGTAATTCTATCACATTTGTTCAAGTTACGTCGCTCCTATTTCAGATAGCGTACTGGGCTAGGTGGCATCTTAAAGCACGTGGAATGGCGAGTAAAATGCACTACTAATCTTCTATGATAGGGCAATCAGAGACCCGATTAGATCATTTTATATTTTATTTAATATAAGATTTCAGGGAAATTCTATCACATTTGTTCAATTTACGTCGCTCCTATTTCAGATAGCGTGTTGGGCTAAGCGGCATCTCAAAGCGCATGAAATGGCGAGTGAAATGCACTGTTAAAGTTCTAGGGTAGGGCAAACAGAGACCCGATTAGATCATTTTATATTATGGTTAATCTAAGAATTCAGCAAAATTCCATCACATTTGTTCAATTTACGTCCTTCCTATTTCAGATAGCGTACCGGGCTATGCGGCATCTTAAAGCGCGTGGAATGGTGAGTGAAATCCACTATTAGACTTCTATGGTAGGGCGAACAGAGACCCGATTAGATCATTTTACATTAAGGTTAATATAAGATTTCAGCGAAATTCTATCACATTTGTTCAATTTACGTCGCTCATATTTCAGATAGCGTATTGGGCTAAGCGGCATCTCAAAGCGCATGAAATGGCGAGTAAAATGCACTGTTAAACTTCTAGGGTAGGGCAAACAGAGAGCCGATTAGATCATTTTACATTTTGGTTAATACAAGAATTCAGCGTAATTCTATCACATTTGTTCAACTTACGTCGCTCCTATTTCAGATAGCGTACTGAGCTAGGCGGCATCTCAAAGCGCGTGGAAGGGCGAGTAAAATGCACTACTAAACTTCTATGATAGGGCAATCAGAGTCCCGATTAGATCATGTTATATTTTGTTTACTATAAGATTTCAGGGAAATTCTATCACATTTGTTCAATTTACGTCGCTGCTATTTCAGATAGCGTATTGGGCTAAGCGGCATCTCAAAGCGCATGAAATGACGAGTGAAATGCACTATTAATCTTCTAGGGTAGGGCGAACAGAGACCCGATTAGAACATTTTACATTAAGGTTAATATAAGAATTCAGCGAAATTCTCTCACATTTGTTCAATTTACGTCGCTGATATTTCAGATAGCGTATTGGGCTAAGCGGCATCTCAAAGCGCAAGAAATGGTGAGTAAAATGCACTATTAAACTTCTAGGGTAGGGCAAACATAGACCAGATTAGATCAATTTATATTATGGTTAATTTAAGAATTCAGCGAAATTCTATCACATTTGTTCAATTTACGTCGCTCCTATTTCAGATAGCGTATTGGGCTAAGCGGCATCTCAAAGCGCATGATATGACGAGTTAAATTCACTATTAATCTTCTAGGGTAGGGCGAACAGAGACCCGATTAGAACATTTTACATTATGGTTAATATAAGAATTCAGCGAAATTCTCTCACATTTGTTCAATTTACGTCGCTGATATTTCAGATAGCGTGTTGGGCTAAGCGGCATCTCAAAGCGCAAGAAATGGTGAGTAAAATGCACTATTAAACTTCTAGGGTAGGGCAAACAGAGACCCGTTAAGATCATTTTATATTATGGTTAATTCAAGAATTCAGCGAAACTTTATCACATTTGTTCAATTTACGTCGCTCCTATTTCATATAGCGTATTGGGCGAAGCGGCATCTCAATGCGCATGAAATGGCGAGTAACATGCACTATTAAACTTCTAGGATAAGGCAAACAGAGACCCGATTAGATCATATTATATTATGGTTAATTGAAGAAGTCAGCGAAATTCTATCACAGTTCTTCAAATTACGTCGCTCCTATTTCAGATAGCGTATTGGGCTAAGCGGCATCTCAAAGCGCATGAAATGACGAGTGAAATGCACTCTTAAACTTCTATGATAGGGCAAACAGAGCCCCGACTAGGTCATTTTATATTTTGGTTAATACAAGAATTCAGCGAAATTCTATCACATTTGTTCCATTTACGTCGCACCTATTTCAGATAGCTTATTGGGCTAAGCGGCATCTCAAAGCGCATGAAATGACGAGTGAAATGCTCTGTTAAACTTCTAGGGTAGGGCAAACAGAGACCCGACTAGATCAATTTATATTATGGGTAATTTAACAATTCTGCAAAATTCTATCACATTTGTTCAATTTACGTCGCTCCTATTTTAGATAGCGTATTGGGCTAAGCGGCATCTCAAAGCGCATGAAGTGGCGAGTAAAATGCACTATTAAACTTCTAGGGTAGGGCAAACAGAGACCCGATTAGATCAGTTTGTATTACGGCTAATTTAAGAATTCAGCAAAATTTTATCACATTTGTTCAATTTACGTCGTTCCTATTTCAGATAGCGTACTGGGCTAGGCGGCATCTTAAAGCGCGTGGAATGGCGAGTGAAATGCACTAATAAACTTCTATGATAGGGCAATCAGAGACACGATTAGATCATTTTATATTTTGGTTAATATAAGAATTCAGCGAAATTCTATCACATTTGTTCAATTAACGTCGCTCCTATTTCAGATAGCTAATTGGGGTATGCGGCATCTCAAAGCGCATGCAATTACGAGTGAAATGCACTATTAAACTTCTAGGGTAGGGCGAACAGAGGCCCGATTAGATCATTTTACATTAAGGTTAATATAAGAATTCAGCGAAATTCTATCACATTTGTTCAATTTACGTCTTTGATATTTCAGATAGCGTATTGGGCTAAGCGGCATCTGAAAGCGTATGAAATGGCGAGTAAAACGCACTATTAAACTTCTAGGGCACGGCAAACAGAGACCCGATTAGATCAGTTTATATTATGGTTAATTTAAGAATTCAGCAAAATTCTATCACATTTGTTCAATTTACGTCGTTCCTATTTCAGATAGCGTACTGGGCTAGGCGGCATCTTAAAGCGCGTGGAATGGCGAGTGAAATGCACTATTAAACTTCTATGATAAGGCAATCAGAGACCCGATTAGATCATTTTATATTTTGATTAATACAAGAATTCAGCGAAATTCTATCACATTTGTTCAATTTACGTCGCTCCTATTTCAGATAGCGTATTGGGCTAAGCGGCATCTCAAAGCGCATGAAATGGCGAGTAAAATGCACTATTAAACTTCTAGGATAAGGAAAACAGATACCCGATTAGATCATTTTATATTACGGTTAATATAAGAATGCAGCGTAATTCTATCACATTTGTTCAAGTTACGTCGCTCCTATTTCAGATAGCGTACTGGGCTAGGTGGCATCTTAAAGCACGTGGAATGGCGAGTAAAATGCACTACTAATCTTCTATGATAGGGCAATCAGAGACCCGATTAGATCATTTTATATTTTATTTAATATAAGATTTCAGGGAAATTCTATCACATTTGTTCAATTTACGTCGCTCCTATTTCAGATAGCGTGTTGGGCTAAGCGGCATCTCAAAGCGCATGAAATGGCGAGTGAAATGCACTGTTAAATTTCTAGGGTAGGGCAAACAGAGACCCGATTAGATCATTTTATATTATGGTTAATCTAAGAATTCAGCAAAATTCCATCACATTTGTTCAATTTACGTCCTTCCTATTTCAGATAGCGTACCGGGCTATGCGGCATCTTAAAGCGCGTGGAATGGTGAGTGAAATCCACTATTAGACTTCTATGGTAGGGCGAACAGAGACCCGATTAGATCATTTTACATTAAGGTTAATATAAGATTTCAGCGAAATTCTATCACATTTGTTCAATTTACGTCGCTCATATTTCAGATAGCGTATTGGGCTAAGCGGCATCGCAAAGCGCATGAAATGGCGAGTAAAATGCACTGTTAAACTTCTAGGGTAGGGCAAACAGAGAGCCGATTAGATCATTTTACATTATGGTTAATACAAGAATTCAGCGTAATTCTATCACATTTGTTCAACTTACGTCGCTCCTATTTCAGATAGCGTACTGAGCTAGGCGGCATCTCAAAGCGCGTGGAAGGGCGAGTAAAATGCACTACTAAACTTCTATGATAGGGCAATCAGAGTCCCGATTAGATCATGTTATATTTTGTTTACTATAAGATTTCAGGGAAATTCTATCACATTTGTTCAATTTACGTCGCTGATATTTCAGATAGCGTATTGGGCTAAGCGGCATCTCAAAGCGCATGAAATGACGAGTGAAATGCACTATTAATCTTCTAGGGTAGGGCGAACAGAGACCCGATTAGAACATTTTACATTAAGGTTAATATAAGAATTCAGCGAAATTCTCTCACATTTGTTCAACTTACGTCGCTGATATTTCAGATAGCGTATTGGGCTAAGCGGCATCTCAAAGCGCAAGAAATGGTGAGTAAAATGCACTATTAAACTTCTAGGGTAGGGCAAACATAGACCTGATTAGATCAATTTATATTATGGTTAATTTAAGAATTCAGCGAAATTCTATCACATTTGTTCAATTTACGTCGCTCCTATTTCAGATAGCGTATTGGGCTAAGCGGCATCTCAAAGCGCATGATATGACGAGTGAAACTCACTATTAATCTTCTAGGGTAGGGCGAACAGAGACCCGATTAGAACATTTTACATTATGGTTAATATAAGAATTCAGCGAAATTCTCTCACATTTGTTCAATTTACGTCGCTGATATTTCAGATAGCGTGTTGGGCTAAGCGGCATCTCAAAGCGCAAGAAATGGTGAGTAAAATGCACTATTAAACTTCTAGGGTAGGGCAAACAGAGACCCGTTAAGATCATTTTATATTATGGTTAATTCAAGAATTCAGCGAAACTTTATCACATTTGTTCAATTTACGTCGCTCCTATTTCATATAGCGTATTGGGCTAAGCGGCATCTCAATGCGCATGAAATGGCGAGTAACATGCACTATTAAACTTCTAGGATAAGGCAAACAGAGACCCGATTAGATCATATTATATTATGGTTAATTGAAGAAGTCAGCGAAATTCTATCACAGTTCTTCAAATTACGTCGCTCCTATTTCAGATAGCGTATTGGGCTAAGCGGCATCTCAAAGCGCATGAAATGTCGAGTGAAATGCACTATTAAACTTCTATGATAGGGCAAACAGAGCCCCGACTAGGTCATTTTATATTTTGGTTAATACAAGAATTCAGCGAAATTCTATCACATTTGTTCCATTTACGTCGCACCTATTTCAGATAGCTTATTGGGCTAAGCGGCATCTCAAAGCGCATGAAATGACGAGTGAAATGCTCTGTTAAACTTCTAGGGTAGGGCAAACAGAGACCCGACTAGATCAATTTATATTATGGTTAATTTAAGAATTCTGCAAAATTCTATCACATTTGTTCAATTTACGTCGCTCCTATTTTAGATAGCGTATTGGGCTAAGCGGCATCTCAAAGCGCATGAAGTGGCGAGTAAAATGCACTATTAAAATTCTAGGGTAGGGCAAACAGAGACCCGATTAGATCAGTTTGTATTACGGCTAATTTAAGAATTCAGCAAAATTTTATCACATTTGTTCAATTTACGTCGTTCCGATTTCAGATAGCGTACTGGGCTAGGCGGCATCTTAAAGCGCGTGGAATGGCGAGTGAAATGCACTATTAAACTTCTATGATAGGGCAATCAGAGACACGATTAGATCATTTTATATTTTGGTTAATACAAGAATTCAGCGAAATTCTATCACATTTGTTCAATTAACGTCGCTCCTATTTCAGATAGCTAATTGGGGTATGCGGCATCTCAAAGCGCATGCAATTACGAGTGAAATGCACTGTTAAACTTCTAGGGTAGGGCGAACAGAGACCCGATTAGATCATTTTACATTAAGGTTAATATAAGAATTCAGCGAAATTCTATCACATTTGTTCAATTTACGTCTTTGATATTTCAGATAGCGTATTGGGCTAAGCGGCATCTGAAAGCGTATGAAATGGCGAGTAAAACGCACTATTAAACTTCTAGGGCACGGCAAACAGAGACCCGATTAGATCATTTTATATTTTGGTTAATACAAGAATTCAGCGAAATTCTATCACATTTGTTCAATTTACGTCGCTCCTATTTCAGATAGCGTATTGGGCTAAGCGGCCTCTCAAAGCGCATGAAATGGCGAGTAAAATGCACTATTAAACTTCTATGGTAGGGAAACCAGAGACCCGATTACATCATTTTATATTAAGGTTACTTTAAGAATTCAGCGAAATTCTATCACATTTGTTCAATTTACGTCGCTCCTATTTCAAATAGCGTATTGGGCTAAGCGGCATCACAAAGCGCATGAAATGGCGAGTGAAATGCACCATTAGACTTCTATGGTAGGGCGAACAGAGACCCGATTAGATCATTTTACATTAAGGTTAATATAAGGATTCACGGAAATTCTATCACATTTGTTCAATTTACGTCGCTCCTATTTCAGACAGCGTATTGGGCTAAGCGGCCTCTCAAAGCGCATGAAATGGCGAGTAAAATGCGCTATTAAACTTTTAGGATAAGGCAATCAGAGACCAGATTAGATCATTCTATATTACGGTTAATATAAGAATTCAGCGTAATTCTATCACATTTGTTCAATTTACGTCGCTCCTATGTCAGATAGCGTATTGGGCTAAGCGGCATCACAAAGCGCATGAAATGGCGAACAAAATGCACTGTTATACTTCTAGGCTAGGGCGAACAGAGACTAGATTAGATCATTTTATATTTTGGTTAACATTAGGATTCTGCGAAATTTTATCACATTTGTTCAATTTACGTCGCTCCTATTTCAGATAGATTATTGGGCTAAGCGGCATCTGAAGGCGCATGAAGTGACGAGTAAAATGCACTATTAAACTTCTAGGGTAGGGACAACAGAGACCCGATTAGATCATTTTATATTATGGTTAATTTAAGATGTCAGCAAAATTCTATCACATCTGTTCAATTTACGTCGCTCCTGTTTCAGATAGCGTGCTGGGCCATGCGGCATCTTAAAGCGCGTGGAATGGCGAGTAAAATGCACTATTAAACTTCTAGGGTAGGGCAAACAGAGACCCGATTAGACCATTTTATATTATGGTTAATTTAAGAATTCAGCAAAATTCTATCACATTTGTTCAATTTACGTCGCTCCTATTTCAGACAGCGTACTGGGCTAGGCGGCATCTTAAAGCGTGTGGAATGGCGAGTAAAATACACTATTAACCTTCTATGATAGGGCAATCAGAGACCCGATTAGATCATTTTATATTATGGTTAATTTAAGAATACAGCAAAATTCTATCACATTTGTTCAACTTACGTCGCTCCTATTTCAGATAGCGTACCGGGCTAGGCGGCACCTTAAAGCGCGTGGAATGACGAGTAAAATGCACTATTAAACTTCTAGGGTAGGGCAAACAGAGACCCGATGAGATCATTTTATATTATGGTTAATTTAAGAATTCAGGGAAATTCTATCACATTTGTTCAATTTGCGTCGCTCCTATTCCAGATAGCGTATTGGGCTAAGCGGCATCACAAAGCGCATGAAATGGCGAACAAAATGCACTATTAAAGTTCTAGGCTCGGGCGAACAGAGATCCGATTAGATCATTTTACAATATGGTTAATAAAAGAATTCAGCGAAATTCTATCACATTTGTTCAACTTATATCGCTCCAATTTCAGATAGCGTATTAGGCTAAGCGGCATCTCAAAGCGCATGAAATGACGAGTAAAATGCACTATTAAAGTTCTCGGGTAGGGCAAACAGAGACCCGATTAGATCATTTTATATTATGGTTAATTTAAGAATTCAGCAAAATTCTATCACATTCGTTCAATTTAGGTCGCTCCTATTTCAGATAGCGTATTGGGCTAAGCGGCATCTCAAAGCGCATGAAATGGCGAGTGAAATGCACTATAAGACTTCTATGGTAGGGCGAACAGAGGCCAGATTAGATCATTTTACATTCTGGTTAATAAAATAATTCAGCGAAATTCTATCACATTTGTTCAATTTACGTCGCTCCTATTTCAGATAGCGTATTGGGCTACGCGGAATCTCAAAGCGCATGAAATGACGAGTGAAATGCACTATTAAACTTCTAGGCTAGGGCGAACAGAGACCCGATTAGATCATTTTACATTCTGGTTAATAAAATAATTCAGCGAAATTCTGTCACATTTGTTCAACTTTCGTTGCTCCTATTTCAGATAGCGTATTGGCTTGAGCGGCATCTCAAAGCGCATGAAATGGCGAGTACAATGCACTATTAAACTTCTAGGGTAGGGCAAACAGAGACCCGATTAGATCATTTTATATTATGGTTAATTTAAGAATGCAGCGTAATTCTATCACATTTGTTCAATTTACGTCGCTCCTATTTCAGATAGCGTGTTGGGCTAAGCGGCATCTCAAAGCGCATGAAATGGCGAGTGAAATGCACTATTAAATTTCCAGGGTATGGCAAACAGTGACCCGATTAGGTCATTTTATATTATGGTTCATTTGAGAATTCAGCAAAATTCTATCACATTTGTTCAATTTACGTCGCTCCTATTGCAGACAGCGTACTGGGCTAGGCGGCATCTTAAAGCGCGTGGAATGGCGAGTGAAATGCACTATTAAACTTCTATGATAGGGCAACCAGAGACCCGATTAGATCATTTTATATTTTGGTTAATACAAGAATTCAGCGAAATTCTATCACATTTGTTCAATTTACGTCGTTGATATTTCAGATAGCGTATAGGGCTAAGCGGCATCTCAAAGCGCAAGAAATGGGGAGTAAAATGCACTATTACACTTCTAGGGTAGGGCAAACAGAGACCCGATTAGATCATTTTATATTATGGTTAATTTAATAATTCACCGAAATTCTATCACATTTCTTCAATTGACGTCGCTCCTATTTCAGATAGCGTATTAGGCTAAGCGGCATCTTAAAGCGCGTGGAATGGCGAGTGAAATGCACTATTAAACTTCTATGATAGGGCAACCAGAGACCCGATTAGATCATTTTATATTTTGGTTAATACAAGAATTCAGCGAAATTCTATCACATTTGTTCAATTTACGTCGTTGATATTTCAGATAGCGTATAAGGCTAAGCGGCATCTCAAAGCGCAAGAAATGGGGAGTAAAATGCACTATTACACTTCTAGAGTAGGGCAAACAGAGACCCGATTAGATCATTTTATATTATGGTTAATTTAATAATTCACCGAAATTCTATCACATTTCTTCAATTGACGTCGCTCCTATTTCAGATAGCGTATTAGGCTAAGCGGCATCTCAAAGCGCATGAAATGGCGAGTGAAATGCACTATTAAACTTCTATGATAGGGCAAACAGAGCCCCGACTAGGTCATTTTATATTTTGGTTAATACAAGAATTCAGCGAAATTCTATCACATTTGTTCCATTTACGTCGCTCCTATTTCAGATAGCGTATTGGGCAAAGCGGCATCTCAAAGCGCATGAAATCATGAGTGAAATGCACTATTAGACTTCTATGGTGGGGCGAACAGAGACCCGATTAGATCATTTTACATTAAGGTTAATATAAGAATTCAGAGAAATTCTATCACATTTGTTCAATTTACGTCGCTCCTATTTCAGATAGCGTATTGGGCTACGCGGAATCTCAAAGCGCATGAAATGACGAGTGAAATGCACTATTAAACTTCTAGGCTAGGGCGAACAGAGACCCGATTAGATCATTTTACATTCTGGTTAATAAAATAATTCAGCGAAATTCTGTCACATTTGTTCAACTTTCGTTGCTCCTATTTCAGATAGCGTATTGGCTTGAGCGGCATCTCAAAGCGCATGAAATGGCGAGTACAATGCACTATTAAACTTCTAGGGTAGGGCAAACAGAGACCCGATTAGATCATTTTATATTACGGTTAATTTAAGAATGCAGCGTAATTCTATCACATTTGTTCAATTTACGTCGCTCCTATTTCAGATAGCGTGTTGGGCTAAGCGGCATCTCAAAGCGCATGAAATGGCGAGTGAAATGCACTATTAAATTTCCAGGGTATGGCAAACAGTGACCCGATTAGGTCATTTTATATTATGGTTCATTTGAGAATTCAGCAAAATTCTATCACATTTGTTCAATTTACGTCGCTCCTATTGCAGACAGCGTACTGGGCTAGGCGGCATCTTAAAGCGCGTGGAATGGCGAGTGAAATGCACTATTAAACTTCTATGATAGGGCAACCAGAGACCCGATTAGATCATTTTATATTTTGGTTAATACAAGAATTCAGCGAAATTCTATCACATTTGTTCAATTTACGTCGTTGATATTTCAGATAGCGTATAGGGCTAAGCGGCATCTCAAAGCGCAAGAAATGGGGAGTAAAATGCACTATTACACTTCTGCGGGTAGGGCAAACAGAGACCCGATTAGATCATTTTATATTATGGTTAATTTAATAATTCACCGAAATTCTATCACATTTCTTCAATTGACGTCGCTCCTATTTCAGATAGCGTATTAGGCTAAGCGGCATCTCAAAGCGCATGAAATGGCGAGTGAAATGCACTATTAAACTTCTATGATAGGGCAAACAGAGCCCCGACTAGGTCATTTTATATTTTGGTTAATACAAGAATTCAGCGAAATTCTATCACATTTGTTCCATTTACGTCGCTCCTATTTCAGATAGCTTATTGGGCTAAGCGGCATCTCAAAGCGCATGAAATCATGAGTGAAATGCACTATTAAACTTCTAGGGCGGGGCGAACAGAGACCCGATTAGATCATTTTACATTAAGGTTAAGATAAGGATTCAGCGAAATTCTATCACATTTGTTCAATTTACGTCGTTGATATTTCAGATAGCGTATTGGGCTAAGCGGCTTCTCAAAGCGCAAGGAATGTCGAGTAAAATGCACTATTAAACTTCTATAATAGGGCAATCAGAGACCCGATTAGATCATTTTATATTTTGTTCAATACAAGAATTCAGCGAAATTCTATCACACTTGTTCAATTTACGTCGCTCCTATTTCAGATAGCGTATTGGGCAAAGCGGCATCTCAAAGCGCATGAAATGACGAGTGAAATGCACTATTAGACTTCTATGGTGGGGCGAACAGAGACCCGATTAGATCATTTTACATTAAGGTTAATATAAGAATTCAGAGAAATTCTACCACATTTGTTCAATTTACGTCGCTCATATTTCAGATAGCGTATTGGGATAAGCGGAATCTCAAAGCGCATGAAATGACGAGTGAAATGCACTGTTAAACTTCTATGATAGGGCAAACAGAGCCCCGACTAGGTCATTTTATATTTTGGTTAATACAAGAATTCAGCGAAATTCTATCACATTTGTTCCATTTACGTCGCACCTATTTCAGATAGCTTATTGGGCTAAGCGGCATCTCAAAGCGCATGAAATGACGAGTGAAATGCTCTGTTAAACTTCTAGGGTAGGGCAAACAGAGACCCGATTAGATCATTTTATATTATGGTTAATTTAAGAATTCTGCAAAATTCTATCACATTTGTTCAATTTACGTCGCTCCTATTTTAGATAGCGTATTGGGCTAAGCGGCATCTCAAAGCGCATGACGTGGCGAGTAAAATGCACTATTAAACTTCTAGGGTAAGGCAAACAGAGACCCGATTAGATAATTTTATGTTACGGTTAATATAAGAATTCAGAGTAATTCTATCACATTTGTTCAACTTACGTCGCTCCTATTTCAGATAGCGTATTGGGCTAAGCGGCATCTCAAAGCGCATGAAATGGCGAGTAAAATGCACTATTAGACTTCAATGGTAGGGCGAACAGAGACCCGATTAGATCATTTTACATTAAGGTTAATATAAGAATTCTGCGGAATTCTATCACATTTGTTCAAGTTACGTCGCTCCTATTTCAGATAGCGTACTGGGCTAGGCGGCATCTTAAAGCGCGTGGAATGGCGAGTAAAATGCACTATTAAACTTCTATGATAGGGCAATCAGAGACCCGAGTAGATCATTTTATATTTTGGTTAATATAAGAATTCAACGAAATTCTATCACATTTGTAAAATTTACGTCGCTCCTATTACAGATAGCTTATTGGGCTTAGCGGCATCTCAAAGCGCATGAAATGACGAGTGAAATGCACTATTAAGCTTCCAGGCTAGGGCGAACAGAGACCCGATTAGATCATTTTACATTCTGGTTAATAAAATAATTCAGCGAAATTCTATCACATTTGTTCAACTTTCGTTGCTCCTATTTCAGATAGCGTATTGGGTTAAGCGGCATCTCAAAGCGCATGAAATGGCGAGTACAATGCACTATTAAACTTCTAGGGTAGGGCAAACAGAGACCAGATTAGATCATTTTATATTTTGTTTAATTTAAGAATTCAGCAAGATTCTATCACATTTGTTGGATTTACGTCGCTCCTATTTCAGATAGCGTACTGGGCTAGGCGGCATCTTAAAGCGCGTGGAATGGCGAGTAAAATGCACTGTTAAACTTCAATGATAGGGCAGTCAGAGACCCGATTAGATCATTTTATATTTTGTTTAATATAAGATTTCAGGGAAATCCTATCACATTTGTTCTATTTACGTCGCTCCTATTTCAGTTAGCGTATTCGGCTAACCGGCATCTCAAAGCGCATGAAATGGCGAATAAAATGGACTATTAAACTTCTAGGGTAGGGCAAACAGAGACCCGATTAGATCATTTTATATTACGGTTAATATAAGAATTCAGCGTAATTCTATCACATTTCTTCAAATTACGTCGCTCCTATTTCAGATAGCGTACTGGGCTGGCCGGCATCTTAAAGCGCGTGGAATGGCGAGTAAAATGCACTATTAAACTTCTATGATAGGGCAATCAGTGACCTGATTAGATCATTTTATATTATAGTTAATTTAAGAATTCAGCGAAATTCTATCACATTTGTTCAATTTACGTCGCTCCTATTTCAGATAGCGTATTGGGCTAAGCGGCATCTCAAAGCGTATAAAATGGCGAGTAAAATGCAATACTAAACTTCTAGGATAATGCAAACAGAGACCCGATTAGATCATTTTATATTTTTGTTAATATAAGAATTCAGCGATATTCTATCACATTTGTTCAATTTACGTCGCTCATATTTCCGATAGCGTATTGGGCTAAGCGGCATCTCAAAGCGCATGAAATGGCGAGTAAAATGCACTATTAAACTTCTAGGGTAGGGCAATCAGTGACCCGATTAGATCATTTTATATTATAGTTAATTTAAGAATTCAGCGATATTCTATCACATTTGTTCAATTTACGTCGCTCCTATTTCAGATAGCGTATTAGGCTAAGCGGCATCTCAAAGCGCATGAAATGGCGAGCAAAATGCACTATTAAACTTCTAGGGTAGGGCAAACAGAGACCCGATTAGATCATTTTGTACTATGGTTAATTTAAGAATTCAGCAAAATTCTATCACGTTTGTTCAATTTACGTCGCTCCTATTTTAGATAGCGTATTGGGCTAAGCGGCATCTCAAAGCGCATGAAGTGGCGAGTAAAATGCACTATTAAACTTCTAGGGTACGGCAATCAGAGACCCGATTAGATCATTTTATGTTACGGTTAATATAAGAATGCAGCGTAATTCTATCACATTTGTTCAATTTACGTCGCTCCTATTTCAGATAGCGTGTTGGGCTAAGCGGCATCTCAAAGCGCATGAAATGGCGAGTAAAACGCACTATTAAACTTCTAGGGTAAGGCAAACAGATACCCGATTAGATCGTTTTATATTACGGTTAATATAAGAATTCAGCGTAATTCTATCACATTTGTTCAACTTACGTCGCTCCTATTTCAGATAGCGTATTGGGCTAAGCGGCATCTCAAAGCGCATGAAATGGCGAGTAAAATGCACTATTAGACTTCTATGGTAGGGCGTACAGAGACCCGATTAGATCATTTTACATTAAGGTTAATATAAGAATTCAGGGAAATTCTATCACATTTGTTCAATTTACGTCGCTCGTATTTCAGATAGCGTATTGGGCTAAGCCGCATCTCAAAGCGCATGAAATGGCGAGTAAAATGCACTGTTAAACTTCTAGGGTAGGGCAAACAGAGACCCGATTAGATCATTTTATATTATGGTTAATTTAAGAATTCAGCAAAATTCTATCACATTTGTTCATTGTACGTCGTTCCTATTTCAGATAGCGTAATGTGCTAAGCGGCATCTTAAAGCGCGTGGAATGGCGAGTGAAATGCACTATTAAACTTCTATGAGTGGGCAATCAGAGGCCCGATTAGATCATTTTATGTTTTGGTTAATACAAGAACTCAGCGAAATTCTATCACATTTGTTCAATTTACGTCGCTCCTATTTCAGATAGCTTATTGGGCTGAGCGGCATCTCAAAGCGAATGAAATGACGAGTGAAATGCACTATTAAACTTCTAGGGTAGGGCGAACAGAGACGAGATTAGATCATTTTACATTAAGGTTAATATAAGAATTCAGCGAAACTCTATCACATTTGTTCAATTTACGTCGTTGATATTTCAGATAGCGTATAGGGCTAAGCGGTATCTCAAAGCGCAAGAAATGGCGAGTAAAACGCACTATTACACTTCTAGGGTAGGGCAAACAGAGACCCGATTAGATCATTTTATATTATGGTTAATTTAATAATTCACCGAAATTCTATCACATTTGTTCAATTTACGTCGCTCCTATTTCAGATAGCGTATTGGGCTAAGCGGCATCTCAAAGAGCATGAAATGGCGAGTATAATGCACTATTAAACTTCTAGGGTAGGGCAAACAGAGACCCGATTAGATCAGTTTGTATTATGGCTAATTTAAGAATTCAGCAAAATTTTATCACATTTGTTCAATTTACGTCGTTCCGATTTCAGATAGCGTACTGGGCTAGGCGGCATCTTAAAGCGCGTGGAATGGCGAGTGAAATGCACTATTAAACTTCTATGATAGGGCAATCAGAGACACGATTAGATCATTTTATATTTTGGTTAATACAAGAATTCAGCGAAATTCTATCACATTTGTTCAATTAACGTCGCTCCTATTTCAGATAGCTAATTGGGCTATGCGGCATCTCAAAGCGCATGCAATTACGAGTGAAATGCACTATTAAACTTCTAGGGTAGGGCGAACAGAGACCCGATTAGATCATTTTACATTAAGGTTAATATAAGAATTCAGCGAAATTCTATCACATTTGTTCAATTTACGTCTTTGATATTTCAGATAGCGTATTGGGCTAAGCGGCATCTGAAAGCGTATGAAATGGCGAGTAAAACGCACTATTAAACTTCTAGGGTACGGCAAACAGAGACCCGATTAGATCAGTTTATATTATGGTTAATATAAGAATTCTGCGGAATTCTATCACATTTGTTCAAGTTACGTCGCTCCTATTTCAGATAGCGTACTGGGCTACGCGGCATCTTAAAGCGCGTGGAATGGCGAGTAAAATGCACTATTAAACTTCTATGATAGGGCAATCAGAGACCCGATTAGATCATTTTATATTTTGGTTAATGTAAGAATTCAACGAAATGCTATCACATTTGTAAAATTTACGTCGCTCCTATTACAGATAGCTTATTGGGCTTAGCGGCATCTCAAAGCGCATGAAATGACGAGTGAAATGCACTATTAAGCTTCCAGGCTAGGGCGAACAGAGACCCGATTAGATCATTTTACATTCTGGTTAATAAAATAATTCAGCGAAATTCTATCACATTTGTTCAACTTTCGTTGCTCCTATTTCAGATAGCGTATTGGGTTAAGCGGCATCTCAAAGCGCATGAAATGGCGAGTACAATGCACTATTAAACTTCTAGGGTAGGGCAAACAGAGACCAGATTAGATCATTTTATATTTTGTTTAATTTAAGAATTCAGCAAGATTCTATCACATTTGTTGAATTTACGTCGCTCCTATTTCAGATAGCGTACTGGGCTAGGCGGCATCTTAAAGCGCGTGGAATGGCGAGTAAAATGCACTGTTAAACTTCAATGATAGGGCAGTCAGAGACCCGATTAGATCATTTTATATTTTGTTTAATATAAGATTTCAGGGAAATCCTATCACATTTGTTCTATTTACGTCGCTCCTATTTCAGTTAGCGTATTCGGCTAACCGGCATCTCAAAGCGCATGAAATGGCGAATAAAATGGACTATTAAACTTCTAGGGTAGGGCAAACAGAGACCCGATTAGATCATTTTTATATTACGGTTAATATAAGAATTCAGCGTAATTCTATCACATTTCTTCAAATTACGTCGCTCCTATTTCAGATAGCGTACTGGGCTGGCCGGCATCTTAAAGCGCGTGGAATGGCGAGTAAAATGCACTATTAAACGTCTATGATAGGGCAATCAGTGACCTGATTAGATCATTTTATATTATAGTCAATTTAAGAATTCAGCGAAATTCTATCACATTTGTTCAATTTACGTCGCTCCTATTTCAGATAGCGTATTGGGCTAAGCGGCATCTCAAAGCGCATAAAATGGCGAGTAAAATGCAATACTAAACTTCTAGGATAATGCAAACAGAGACCCGATTAGATCATTTTATATTTTTGTTAATATAAGTATTCAGCGAAATTCTATCACATTTGTTCAATTTACGTCGCTCATATTTCCGATAGCGTATTGGGCTAAGCGGCATCTCAAAGCGCATGAAATGGCGAGTGAAATGCACTATAAGACTTCTATGGTAGGGCGAACAGAGACCAGATTAGATCATTTTACATTCTGGTTAATAAAATAATTCAGCGAAATTCTATCACATTTGATCAACTTTCGTCGCTCCTATTTCAGATAGCGTATTGAGCTAAGCGGCATCTCGAAGCGCATGAAATGGCGAGTATAATGCACTATTAAACTTCTAGGATAGGGCAAACAGATACCCGGTTAGATCATTTTATATTACGGTTAATATAAGAATGCAGCGTAATTCTATCACATTTGTTCAAGTTACGTCGCTCCTATTTCAGATAGCGTACTGGGCTAGGCGGCATCTTAAAGCGCGTGGAATGGCGAGTAAAATGCACTACTAATCTTCTATGATAGGGCAATCAGAGACCAGATTAGATCATTTTATATTATGGTTAATTTAAGAATTCAGCAAAATTCTATCACATT
>CAKAJE020000954.1:0-14484 GCA_916610135.2 Macropis europaea | reverse complement strand
CAGAATTCTTATATTAACCATAATATATTACGATCTATTCGGGTCTCTGATTGCCCTATCATAGAAGTTTAATAGTGCATGTTACTTGTCATTTCATGCGCTTTAAGGTGCCGCTTGGCCCAATACGCTATCTGAAATAGGAGCGACGTAAATTGAACAAATGTGATAGAATTACTCAGAATTCTTATATTAACAATAATATTGAATGATCTAATCGGGTCTCTGATTGCCATTTCAAAGAAGTTTAGTAGTGCATTTTGCTCGACATTTCATGCGCTTTAAGATGCCACGAAGTCCAATACGCTATCTGAAATTGGAGCTACGTAAATTGAACAAACGTGATAGAATTACGCAGAATTCTTATATTAACCATAATATAATACGATCTACTCGGTTCTCTGATTGCCCTATCATAGAAGTTTAATAGTGCATTTTACTCGTCATATCATGTGCTTTATGGTGCCGCCTAACCCAATACGCAATCTGAAATAGGAACGATATATAATTGAACAAATGTGATAAAATTACGTTGAATTTCTTATATTAACAATAACATAAAATGATCTATTCGGTTCTCTGATTGCCCTATCATAGAAATATAATACAGCATTTTACTCGTCATTCCATGCGCTTTAAGGTGCCGCATAGCCCAATACGCTATCTGAAATAGGAGCGATATAAATTGAAAAAATGTGATAAAATTACGTTGAATTCTTATATTAACAATAATATAAAATGATCTATTCGGTTCTCTGATTGCCCTATCATAGAAATATAATACAGCATTTTACTCGACATTTCATGCGCTTTAAGATGCGGCCTAGCCCAATATGCTAACTGAAATAGGAGCAATATAAATTGAACAAATGTGATAAAATTACGTTGAATTCTTATATTAACAATAATATAAAATGATCTAATCGGGTCTCTGATTGCCCTATCATAGAAGTTTAAAAGTGCCTTTTACTCGACAATGCATGCGCTTCAAGATGCCACCTAGCCCAATACGGTATCTGAAATAGGGGCGATGCAAATTGAACAAATGTGATAGAATTACGCAGAATTCTTATATTAACCATAATATAATATAATCTATTCGGTTGTCTGATTGCCCTATCATAGAAATATAATACAGCATTTTACTCGTCATTCCATGCGCTTTAATGTGCCGCTTAGCCCAATACGCTATCTGAAATATGAGCGTCGTAAGTTGAACAAATGTAGTAGAATTTCACTGAATTATTATATTAATCATAATATAAGATGATCTAATCGGGTCTCTGTTTGCCCTACCCTAGAAGTTTAATAGTGCATTTTACTCGACATTTCATGCGCTTTAAGATGGCACCTAGCCCAATACGCTATCTGAAATTGGAGATACGTAAATTGAACAAACGTGATAGAATTACGCAGAATTCTTATATTAACCATAATAGAATACGTTATATTCGGGTCTCTGATTGCCCTATCATAGAAGTTTAATTGTGCATTTTACTCGACATTTCATGCGCTTTAATGTGCCGCTTAGCCCAATACGATATCCGAAATAGGAGCGACGTAAATTGAACAATTGTGATAGAATTTCGCTGAATTCTTAAATTAACCATAATATAAAATGATCTAATCGGGTCTCTGTTTGCCCTACCCTAGAAGTTTAATAGTGCATTTTACTCGACATTTCATGCGCTTTAAGATGCCACCTAGCCCAATACGCTATCTGAAATAGGGGCGACGTAAATTGAACAAATGTGATAGAATTACGCAGAATTCTTATATTAACCATAATATAATACGACCAATTCGGGTCTCTGTTTACCCTACCGTAGAAGTTTAATAGTGCATTTTACTCGCCATTTCATGCGCTTTAAGGTGCCGTTTAGCCCAATACGCTATCTGAAATAGGAGCGTCGTAAATAGAACAAATGTGATAGAATTACACTGAATTCTTATATTAACCATAATATAATATGATCTATGCGGGTCTCTGATTGCCCTATCATAGAAGTTTAACAGTGCATTACCTCCTCATTTCATGCGCTTTAAGGTGCCGCCTAGCCCAATACGCTATCTGAAATAGGAGCGACGTAAATTGAGCAAATGTGATAAAATTACGCTGCATTCTTATATTAAACATAATATAACATGACATAATGGTGTCTCTGATTACCGTATCACTGAAGTTTAGTAGTGCATTTTAATCGGCATCTCATGCCCTTTAAGATTCTGCTTAGCCCAATACGCTATCTGAAATAGGAGCGACGTAAATTGAACAAATGTGATAGAATTACGCAGAATTCTTATATTAACCATAATATAAAATGATCTATTCGGGTCTCTGATTGCTCTATCATAGAAGTTTAATAGTGCATTTTACTCGTCATTTCATGCGCTTTAAGATGCCGCCTATCCCAATACGCTATCTGAAATAGGAGCGACGTAAATGGAACAAATGTAATAGAATTACGCAGAATTCTTGTATTAACCATAATATAGAATGATCTAATCGGGTCTCTGATTGCCCTACCATAGAAGTATAATAGTGCACTTTACTCGTCAGTCCATGCGCTTTAAGATGCCCCTTAGCCCAATACGCTATCTGAAGTAGGAGCGACGTAAATTGAACCAACGTGATAGAATTACGCAGAATTCTTATATTAACCATAATATAATACGATATATTCGGGTCTCCGATTGCCCTACTATAGAAGTTTAATAGTGCATTTTACTCGTCATTTCATGCGCTTTAAGGTCCCGCCTAGCCCAATACGCTATCTGAAATAGGGGTGACGTAAATTGAACAAATGTGATAAAATTTCGCAGGATTCTTATATTAACCATAATATAAGATGACCTAATCTGGTCTGTGTTAGCCCTATCCGAGAAGTTTAGTAGAGCATTTTACTCGACATTTCATGCTCTTTAAGATGCCGCCTAGCCCAATACGCTATCTGAAATTGGAGCTACGTAAATTAAACAAACGTGATAGAATAACGCAGAATTCTTATATTAATCATAATATAATACGATCTATTCGGTTCTCTGATTGCCCTATCACATAAGTTTAATAGTACATTTTACTCGTCATTTCATGCGCTTTAAGGTGCTGCCTAGCCCAATATGCTATCTGAATAGGGGCGATATAAATTGAACAAATGTGATAAAATTACGTTGAATTCTTATATTAACAATAATATAAAATGATCTAATCGGGTCTCTGTTTGCCCTACCCTAGAAGTTGAATAGTGCATTTTACTAGACATTTCATGCGCTTTAAGATGCCGCACAACCCAATACGCTATCTGAAGTTGGAGCTACGTAAATTGAACAAACGTGATAGAATTACGCAGAATTCTTAAATTAACCATAATATAATATGATCTATTCGGGCCTCTGATTGCCCTATCATAGAAGTTTAATAGTTCATTTTACTCGACATTTCATGCGCTTTAAGATGCCGCCTAGTCCAATGCGCTATCTGAAATTGGAGCTACGTAAATTGAACAAACGTGAAAGAATTACGCAGAATTCTTATATTAACCATAATATAATACGATCTATTCGGGTCTCTGATTGCCCTATCATAGAAGTTTAATAGTGCATTTTACTCGTCATTTCATGCGCTTTATGGTGCCGCCTAGCCCATACGCAATCTGAAATAGGAGCGATATAAATTGAACAAATGTGATAAACTTACGTTGAATTCTTATATTAACAATAATATAAAATGATCTAATCGGGTCTCTGATAGCCCTATCATAGAAGTTTAATAGTGCATTTTACTCGTCATTTCACGCCCTTTAAGGTGCATACTAGCCCAATACGCTATCTGAAATAGGAGCGACGTAAATTGAACAAATGTGATAGAATTTCGCTGAATTCTTATATTAAACATAATATAAAATGATCTAATCGGGTCTCTGATTGCCCTATCATAGAAGGTTAGTAGTGCATGTTACTGGTCATTCCACGCGCTTTAAGATGCCGCTTAGCCCAATACGCTATCTGAAGTAGGAGCGACGTAAATTGAACAAACGTGATAGAATTACGCAGAATTCTTATATTAACCATAATATAATATGATCTATTTGGGTCTCTGATTGCCCTATCATAGAAGGTTAGTATCGCATTCTACTCGTCATTCCACGCGCTTTAAGGTGCCGCCTTGCCCAATATACTATCTGAAATAGGAGCGTCGTAAAATGAACAAATGTGATAGAATTTCGCTGAATTCTTAAATTAACCATAATATGAGATGACCTAATCGTGTCTCTGATTGTCCTATCATAGAAGTTTAATAGTGCATTTTACTCGTCATTTCATGCGTTTTAAGGTGCCGCCTATCCCAAATACGCTATCTGAAATAGGAGCGACGTAAATTGAACAAATGTGATAAAATTACGCTGAATTCTTATATTAACAATAATATAAAATGATCTAATCGGGTCTCTCATTGCCCTACCATAGATGGTTAGTAGTGCATTGTACTCGTCATTCCACGCGCTTTAAGATGCCGCCTAGCCCAATAGTGCATTTTACTCGACATTTCATGCGATTTATGATGCAACCTAGTCCAATACGCTATCTGAAATAGGAGCGACGTAAATTGAACAAATCTGATAAAATTACGCCGCATTCTTATATTAACAATAATGTAAAATGATTTAATCGTGTCTGCGATTGGCCTATCATAGAAGTTTAATAGTGCATTTTACTCGTCATATCATGCGCTTTAAGCTGCCGCTTAGCCCAATACGCTATCGGAAATAGGAGCAACGTAAATTGAACAAATGTGATAGAATTACGCTAAATTCTTATATTAATCATAATATAAAATGATCTAATCGGGTCTCTGATTGCCCTATCATAGAAGGTTGATAGTGCATTTTACTCGCCATTCCACGCGCTTTAAGATGCCGCCTAGCCCAATACGCTATCTGAAATAGGAGCGACGTAAATTGAACAAGTGTGATAGAGTTTCGCTGAATTCTAAAAATAACCATAATGTAAAATGATCTAATCGGGTCTCTGTTTGCCCTACCCTAGAAGTTTAATAGTGCATTTTACTCGACATTACATGCGCTTTAAGATGCCACATAGCCCTATACGCTATCTGAAATAGGAGCGACGTACATTTAACAAATGTGATAGAATTACGCAGAATTCTTATATTAACCATAATATAATATGATCTACTCGGGTCTCTGATTGCCCTGTCATAGAAGTTTAATAGTGCATTTCACTCGACATTTCATGCGCTATAAGATGCCACCTAGCCCAATACGCTACATGAAATAGGAGCGACGTAAATTGAACAAATGTGATAGAATTTCGCTGAATTCTTATATTAACCATAATATAGAATGATCTAATCGGGTCTTTGATGGCCCTATCCGAGAAGTTTAGCTGTGCATTTTACTCGACATTTCATGTGCTTTAAGATGCCGCCTAGCCCAATATACTATCTGAAATAGGAACGACGTCACTTGAACAAATGTGATAGAATTACGCATAATTCTTATATTAACCATAATAGAAAATGATCTAATCGGGTCTCTGATTGCCCTATCATAGAAGTTTAATAGTGCATTTTACTCGTCATTTCATGCGCTTTAAGGTGCCGGTTAGCCCAATACGCTATTTGAAATAGGAGCGACGTAAATTGAACAAATGTGACAGAATTAAAGCTGAATTCATATATTAATCATAATATAAGATGACCTAATTGGGTCTCTGATTGCCCTATCCTAGAAGTATAGTAGTGAATTTTACTTGACATTTCATGCCCTTTAATACTCTGCTTAGCCAAATACGCTATCTGAAATAGGAGCGACGTACATTGAACAAATGTGATGGAATTTCGCAGAATTCTTATATTAACCATAATATAAATTGATCTAATCGGGTCTCTGTTTGCCCTACACTAGATGTTTAATAGTGCATTTTACTGGCCATTTCATGCGCTTTAAGATGCCACATAGCCCAATACGCTACCTGAAATAGGAGCGACGTAAATTGAACAAATTTGATAAGATTACACTGAATTCTTATATTAATCATAATATAAGATGACCTAATCCGGTCTCTGATTGCCCTATCCGAGAAGCTGAGTAGTGCATTTTACTCGACATTTAATGCGCTTTAAGATGCCGCCTATCCCAATACGCTATCTGAAATAGGAGCGACGTAAATTGAACAAACGTGATAGAATTACGCAGAATTCTTAAATTAACCATAATATAATATGATCTATTCGGGTCTCTGATTGCCCTATCATAGAAGTTTAATAGTGCATTTTACTCGTCATTTCATGCGCTTTAAGGTGCCGTCTAGCCCAATCCGCTATCTGCAATTTGAGCTACGTAAATTGAACAAACGTGATAGAATTACGCAGAATTCTTATATTAACCATAATATAATACGTTCTATTCGGGTCTCTGATTGCCCTATCATAGAAGTTTAATAGTGCATTTTACTCGTCATTTCATGCGCTTTAAGGTGCCGTCTAGCCCAATCCGCTATCTGCAATTTGAGCTACGTAAATTGAACAAACGTGATAGAATTACGCAGAATTCTTATATTAACCATAATATAATACGATCTATTCGGGTCTCTGATTGCCCTATCATAGAAGTTTAATAGTGCATTTTACTCGTCATTTCATGCGCTTTATGGTGCCGCCTAGCCCATACGCAATCTGAAATAGGAGCGATATAAATTGAACAAATGTGATAAACTTACGTTGAATTCTTATATTAACAATAATATAAAATTATCTAATCGGGTCTCTGATTGCACTATCATAGAAGTTTAGCACTGCATTTTACTCGACATTTCATGCCCTTTAAGATGCCACCTAGCCCAATACGCTATCTGAAATAGGGGCGACGTAAATTGAACAAATGTGATAGAATTACGCAGAATTCTTATATTAACCATAATATAATACGAACAATTCGGGTCTCTGTTTACCCTACCGTAGAAGTTTAATAGTGCATTTTACTCGCCATTTCATGCGCTTTAAGGTGCCGTTTAGCCCAATTCGCTATCTGAAATAGGGGCGACGTAAATTGAACAAATGTGATAGAATTACGCAGAATTCTTATATTAACCATAATATAATACGAACAATTCGGGTCTCTGTTTACCCTACCGTAGAAGTTTAATAGTGCATTTTACTCGCCATTTCATGCGCTTTAAGGTGCCGTTTAGCCCAATTCGCTATCTGAAATAGGAGCGTCGTAAATAGAACAAATGTGATAGAATTACACTGAATTCATATATTAACCATAATAAAATATGATCTATTCGGGTCTCTGATTGCCCTATCATAGAAGTTTAACAGTGCATTACCTCGTCATTTCATGCGCTTTAAGGTGCCGCCTAGCGCAATACGCTATCTGAAATGGGAGCGACGTAAATTGAACAAATGTGATAGAATTACGCAGAATTCTAATATTAAACATAATATAATACGATCTATCCGGTTCTCTGATTGCCCTATCATAGAAGCTTAATAGTGCATTTTACTCGTCATTTCATGCGCTTTAAGTTGCCGCCTAGCCCAATACACTATCTGAAATAGGAGCGACATAAATTGAACAAATGTGATAGAATTACGCAGAATTCTTATATAAACCATAACATAATACGATCTATTCGTGTCTCCGATTGCCCTATGATAGAAGTTTAATAGTGCATTTTACTCGTCATTTCATGCGCTTTAAGGTGCCGCTTAGGCCAATACGCTATCTGTAATAGGAGCGAGGTAAGTTGAACAAACGTGATAGAATTTCGCTGAATCATTAAATTAGCCATAATATAAAATGATCTAATCGTGTCTCTGTTTGCCCTACCCTAGAAGTATAATAGTGCATTTTACATGACATTTCATGCGCTTTAAGATGAAACCAAGCCCAATGCGCTATCTGAAATAGGGACGACGTAAATTGAACACATGTGATAAAATTACGTTGCATTCTCATATTAACAATAATATGAAATGATCAAATCGGGTCTATGATTGCCCTACCCTAGAAGTTTAATAGTGCATTTTACTCGACATTTCATTCGCTTTAAGATGCTACCTAGCCCAATACGCAATCTGAAATCGGGGCGACGTAAATTGAACAAATGTGATAAAATTTCGCTGAATTCTTAAATTAACCATAATATAAAATGATCTAATCGGGACTATGATTGCCCTCTCATAGAAGTTGAATAGTGCATTTTCCTCGTCATTTCATGCGCTTTAAGATGCCACCTAGCCCAATACGCTATCTGAAATAGGGGCGACGTAAATTGAACAAATGTGATAAAATTTCACTGAATTCTTATATTAACCATAATATAAGATGACCTAATCGGGTCAATGATTGCCCTACCCGAGAAGTTTAGTAGTGCATTTTACTCGTCATTTCATGCGCTTTAAGGTGCCGCCTAGCTCAATATGCTATCTGAAATAGGAGCGATATAAATTGAACAAATGTGATAGAATTACTCAGAATTCTTATATTAACCATAATATAATGCGATCTATTCGGGTCTCCGATTGCCCTATCACAGAAGTTTAATAGTGCATGTTACTTGTCATTTCATGCGCTTTAAGGTGCCGCTTGGCCCAATACGCTATCTGAAATAGGAGCGACGTAAATTGAACAAATGTGATAGAATTACTCAGAATTCTTATATTAACAATAATATAACATGATCTAATCGGGTCTCTGATTGCCATTTCAAAGAAGTTTAGTAGTGCATTTTGCTCGACATTTCATGCGCTTTAAGATGCCACGAAGTCCAATACGCTATCTGAAATTGGAGCTACGTAAATTGAACAAACGTGATAGAATTACGCAGAATTCTTATATTAACCATAATATAATACGATCTACTCGGTTCTCTGATTGCCCTATCATAGAAGTTTAATAGTGCATTTTACTCGTCATATCATGTGCTTTATGGTGCCGCCTAACCCAATACGCAATCTGAAATAGGAACGATATAAATTGAACAAATGTGATAAAATTACGTTGAATTCTTATATTAACAATAACATAAAATGATCTATTCGGTTCTCTGATTGCCCTATCATAGAAATATAATACAGCATTTTACTCGTCATTCCATGCGCTTTAAGGTGCCGCATAGCCCAATACGCGATCTGAAATAGGAGCGATATAAATTGAAAAAATGTGATAAAATTACGTTGAATTCTTATATTAACAATAATATAAAATGATCTATTCGGTTCTCTGATTGCCCTATCATAGAAATATAATACAGCATTTTACTCGACATTTCATGCGCTTTAAGATGCGGCCTAGCCCAATATGCTAACTGAAATAGGAGCAATATAAATTGAACAAATGTGATAAAATTACGTTGAATTCTTATATTAACAATAATATAAAATGATCTAATCGGGTCTCTGATTGCCCTATCATAGAAGTTTAAAAGTGCCTTTTACTCGACAATGCATGCGCTTCAAGATGCCACCTAGCCCAATACGGTATCTGAAATAGGGGCGATGCAAATTGAACAAATGTGATAGAATTACGCAGAATTCTTATATTAACCATAATATAATATAATCTATTCGGTTGTCTGATTGCCCTATCATAGAAATATAATACAGCATTTTACTCGTCATTCCATGCGCTTTAATGTGCCGCTTAGCCCAATACGCTATCTGAAATATGAGCGTCGTAAGTTGAACAAATGTAGTAGAATTTCACTGAATTATTATATTAATCATAATATAAGATGATCTAATCGGGTCTCTGTTTGCCCTACCCTAGAAGTTTAATAGTGCATTTTACTCGACATTTCATGCGCTTTAAGATGGCACCTAGCCCAATACGCTATCTGAAATTGGAGATACGTAAATTGAACAAACGTGATAGAATTACGCAGAATTCTTATATTAACCATAATAGAATACGTTATATTCGGGTCTCTGATTGCCCTATCATAGAAGTTTAATTGTGCATTTTACTCGACATTTCATGCGCTTTAATGTGCCGCTTAGCCCAATACGCTATCCGAAATAGGAGCGACGTAAATTGAACAATTGTGATAGAATTTCGCTGAATTCTTAAATTAACCATAATATAAAATGATCTAATCGGGTCTCTGTTTGCCCTACCCTAGAAGTTTAATAGTGCATTTTACTCAACATTTCATGCGCTTTAAGATGCCACCTAGCCCAATACGCTATCTGAAATTGGAGATACGTAAATTGAACAATCGTGATAGAATTACGCAGAATTCTTATATTAACCATAATATAATACGATCTATTCGGGTCGCTGATTGTCCTATCATAGAAGTATAATAGTGCATTTTACTCGACATTTCATGCGCTTTAAGGTGCCGTCAAGCCCAATACGATATCTGAAATTGCAGCTACGTAAATTGAACAAGTGTGATAGAATTACGTTGAATTCTTATATTAATCATAATGTAAGGTGACCTAATCGGGTTTCTGATTGCCCTATCCGAGAAGGTTAATAGCGCATTTTGCTCGTCATATCATTCGCTCTAAGATGCCGCTTAGCCCAATACGCTATCTGAAAAAGGAGCGACGTACATTGAACAAATGTGAGAGAATTACGCCGAATTCCCATATTAACCATAATATAGAATGATCTAATCTGGTCTCTGATTGCCCTGTCATAGAATTCTAATAGTGCATTTTACTCGTCAGTCCATGCGCTTTAAGAGGCCGCATATCCCAATACGCTATCTGAAATAGGAGCGACGTTAATTGTACAAACGCGATAGAATTACGCTGAATTCTTATATTAATCATAATATAATATGACCTAATCGGGTCTCTGAATGCTCTACCCTAGGAGTTTAGTAGTGCATTTTACTCGACATTTCATGCGCTCTAATATGCCGCTTAGCACAATGCACTAACTAAAATTGGAGCTACGTAAATTGAACAAGTGTGATAGGATTACGCTGAATTCTTATATTAATCATAATATAAGATGACCTAATCGGGTCCCTGTTTGCCCTATCCGAGAAGTTTAGTAGTGCATTTTACTCGACATTTCATGCGCTTTAAGATGCCGCCACGCCCAATACGCTATCTGACATAGGAGCGACGTAAATTGAACAAATGTGATAGAATTACGCAGAATTCTTATATTAACCACAATTTAAAATTAACTAATCGGGTCTCTGTTTGCGCTATCATGGAAGTTTGATAGTGCATTTCTCTCGTCATTTCATGCCCTTTAATGTGCCGCCTAGCCTAATACGCTATCTGAAAATGGAGCTACGTAAGTTGAACGAACGTGATCGAATTACGCAGAATTCTTATATTACCCATAATATAAAATGATCTAATCGGGTCTGTGATTGCCCTATCATAGAAGTTTAATAGTGCATTTTCTCGGCATCTGGTGCTCTTTAAGATGCCACATAGCCCAATACGCTATCTGAAATTGGAGCTACGTAAATTGAACAAACGTGATAGAATTACGCAGAATTCTTATATTAACCATAATATAATATGATCTACTCGGTTCTCTGATTACCCCATCATAGAAGCTGAATAGTACCTTTTTATCGTCATTTCATGCGCTTTATGATGCCGCTTAGCCCAATATGCTATCTCAAATAGGAGCGTCGTAAATTGAACAAATGTGATAGAATTTCACTGAATTCTTATATTAACCATAATATAAACTGATCTAATCGGGTCTCTGATTGCCCTATCATAGAAGTTTAATAGTGCATTTTGCTCACCATTTCATGCGCTTTTAGGTGCCGCTTATCCCGATACGCTATCTGAAGTTGGAGCGACGTAAATTGAACAAATGTGATAAAATTACGCTGAATTCTTATATTAACAATAATATGAAATGATCTACTCGCGCCTCTGATTGCCCTATCATAGAAGTTTGATAGTGCATTTTACTCATCATTCCATGCGCTTTAAGGTGCCGCCTAGCCCAATACGCTAACTGAAATTTGGAGCTACGTAAATTGAACAAGTGTGATAAAGTTTCGCTTAATTCTTAAATTAACCATCATATAAAATGATCTAATCGGGTCTCTGATTACCCTATCATAGAAGCTGAATAGTTCCTTTTTCTCGTCATTTCATGCGCTTTATGGTGCCGCTTAGCCCAATATGCTATCTGAAATAGGAGCGTCGTAAATTGAACAAATGTGATAAAATTACGCTGAATTCTTATATTAACAATAATATGAAATGATCTATTTGGGTCTCTGATTGCCCTATCATAGAAGGTTAGTAGTGCATTTTACTCATCATTCCACGCGCTTTAAGATGCCGCCTAGCCCAATATACTATCTGAAATAGGAGCGTCGTAAATTGAACAAATGTGATAGAATTACGCAGAATTCTTATATTAACAATAATATAAAACGATCTAATCGCGTCTCTGATTTCCCTATCATAGAAGTTTGATAGTGCATTTTACTCGTCATTCCATGCGCTTTATGGTGCCGCCTAGCCCAATTCGCTATTTGAAATAGGAGTGATATAAATTGAACAAATGTGATAAAATTACGTTGAATTATTATATGAACAATATCCTAAAATGATCTAATCGTGTCTCCGATTGCCCTATCATAGAAGTTTAATAGTGCATTTTACCCGTCATTTCATGCGCTTTAAGATGCCACCTAGCCCAATAGGCTATCTGAAATAGGGGCGAAGTAAATTGAACAAATGTGATAAAATTTCGCTAAATTCTTATATTAACCATAATATAAGATGACCTAATCGGGTCAATGATTGCCCTATCGGAGAAGTTTAGGGGTGCGTTTTACTCGTCACTTCGCGCGTTTTAAGGAGCCGCCTAGCCCAATACGCTATCTGAAATAGGAGCGACATAAATTGAACAAATGTGATAGAAATACGCAGAATTCTTATATTAACCATAATATATTACGATCTATTCGGGTCTCTGATTGCCCTATCATAGAAGTTAAATAGTGCATGTTACTTGTCATTTCATGCGCTTTAAGGTGCCGCTTGGCCCAATACGCTATCTGAAATAGGAGCGACGTAAATTGAACAAATGTGATAGAATTAGGCGGAATTCTTATATTAACCATAATATAAGATGACCTAAGCGGGTCTCTGATTGCCATATCCTAGAAGTTTAGTAGAGCATTTTGCTCGACATTTCATGCGCTTTAAAGTGCCACTCAGACCAATACGCTATCTGAAATTGGAGCTACGTAAATCGAACAAACGTGATAGAATTACGCAGAATTCTTACATTAACGATAATATAATACGATCTATTCGGGCCTCTGATTGCCCTATCATAGAAGTTTAATAGTGCATTTTACTCGCCATTTCGTGCGCTTTAAAGTGCCGCCTAGCCCAATTCGCTATTTGAAATAGGAGCGATATAAATTGAACAAATGTGATAAAATTACGTTGAATTATTATATTAACAATAATATAAAATGATCTAATCGTGTCTCCGATTGCCCTATCATAGAAGTTTAATAGTGCATTTTACTCGCCATTTCGTGCCGTTTAATGTGCCGCTTAGCCCAATACGCTATCTGAAATAGGAGCGACGTAAATGGAAACAAATGTGATAGAATTACACTGATTTGTTATATTAATCATAATATAAGATGATCTAATCGGGTCTCTGATTGCCCTATCCTAGAAGTTTAATAGTGCATTCTGCTCGCCATATCATGCGCTTTAAGATGCCGCCTATCTCAATACGATATCGGGTGTAGGAGCGACGTGAATTGGACAAATGTGATACAGTTACGATGAATACTTAAATTAACAATAATATAAGATGATCTAATCGGGATTCTGATTGCCCTATCCTAGAAGTTTAGTAGTGCATTTTACTCGATATTCCATGCGCTTTAAGGTGCCGCCTAGTCCAATACGCTATCTGAAATAGGTGCGACGTAAATTGAACAAATGTGATAGAATAACGCTGAATTCTTACATTTACCATAATTTAAAATGATCTAATCGGGTCTTTGATTGCCCTATCACAGAAGTTTAATAGTGCATTTTGGTCGGTATTTCATGCGCTTTAAGGTGCCGCTTATCCCGATACGCTATCTGAAGTTGGAGCGACGTAAATTGAACAAATGTGATAGAATCACGCTGAATTCGTATATTAACCATAATATGAAATAATCTAATCGGGTTTCTGATTGCCCTATCACAGAAGTTTAACAGTGCATTTTGCTCGACATTTCATACGCTTAAAGGTGCCGCTTATCCCGATACGCTATCTGAAGTTGGAGCGACGTCAATTGAACAAATGTGATAGAATTACGCTGAATTCTTATATTAATCATAATATAAGATGACATAATAGGGGTCTCTGATTGCCCTATCCGAGAAGTTTAGTAGTGGCGTTTTACTCGTCATTTCATGCGCTTTAAGATGCCGACACGCCCAATACACTATCTGAAATAGGAGCGACGTAAATTGAACAAATGTGATAGAATTTC
>CAKAJE020000953.1:0-83914 GCA_916610135.2 Macropis europaea | reverse complement strand
GCGAATAAAATGGACTATTAAACTTCTAGGGTAGGGCAAACGGAGACCCGATTAGATCATTTTATATTTTGTTTAATATAAGATTTCAGGGAAATTCTATCACATTTGTTCAATTTACGTCGCTCCTATTTCAGATAGCGTATTGGGCTAAGCGGCAACTGAAAGCGCATGAAATGGCGAGTGAAATGCACTATTAAGCTTCTAGGGTAGGGCGAACAGAGACCCGATTAGATCATTTTACATTAAGGTTAATATAAGAATTCAGGGAAATTCTATCACATTTGTTCAATTTACGTCGCTCCTATTTCAGATAGCGTATGGGCTACGCGGCATCACAAAGCGCATGAAATGGCGAATAAAATGCACTATTAAACTTCTAGGCTAGGGCGAACAGAGACCCGAGCAGATCATTTTACATTCTGGTTAATAAAATAATTCAGCGAAATTCTATCACATTTGTTCAACTTTCGTTGCTCCTATTTCAGATAGCGTATTGGGTTAAGCGGCATCTCAAAGCGCATGAAATGGCGCGTAAAATGCACAATTAAACTTCTAGGGTAGGGCAAACAGAGACCCGATTAGATCATTTTATATTATGGTTAATTTAAGAATTCAGCAAAATTCTATCACATTTGTTCAAGTTACGTCGCTCCTATTTCAAATAGCGTACTGGGCTAGGCGGCATCTTAAAGCGCGTGGAATGGCGAGTAAAATGCACTACTAATCTTCTATGATAGGGCAATCAGAGACCCGATTAGATCATTTTATATTTGTTTAATATAAGATTTCAGGGAAATTCTATCACATTTGTTTCAATTTACGTCGCTCCTATTTCAGATAGCGTATTGGGCTAAGCGCATCTCAAGCGCATGAAATCGCGAGTAAAATGCACTATTAAACTCCTAGGGTAGGGCAAACAGAGACCCGATTAGATCATTTTATATTATGGTTAATTTAAGAATTCAGCAAGATTCTATCACATTTGTTGAATTTACGTCGCTCCTATTTCAGATAGCGTACTGGGCTAGGCGGCATCTTAAAGCGCGTGGATGGCGAGTAAAATGCACTATTAAACTTCTAGGGTAGGGCAAACAGAGACCCGATTAGATCATTTTATATTATGGTTAATTTAAGAATTCAGCGAAATTCTATCACATTTGTTCCATTTACGTCGCTCCAATTTCAGATAGCGTATTTGGCTAAGCGGCATCTCAAAGCGCATGAATGGCGAATAAAATGCACTATAAACTTCTAGGCTAGGGGCGAACAGAGACCCGAGCAGATCATTTTACATTATGGTTAATAAAAGAATTCAGCGTAATTCTATCACATTTGTTCAACTTACGTCGCTCCTATTTCAGATAGCGTATTGGGCTAAGCGGCATCTCAAGGCGCATGAAATGGCGAGTGAAATGCACTATTAGACTTCTATGTTAGGGCGAACAGAGACCCGATTGGATCATTTACATTAAGGTTAATATAAGGATTCACGAAAATTCTATCACATTTGTTCAACTTACGTCGCTCCTATTTCAGATAGCGTACTGGGCTAGGCGGCAACTTAAAGCGCGTGGAATGGCGAGTAAAATGCACTACTAAACTTCTATGATAGGGCAATCAGAGACCCGATTAGATCATTTTATATTTTGTTTAATATAAGATTTCAGGGAAATAGTATCACATTTGTTCAATTTGCGTCGCTCATATATCAGATAGCGTATTGGGCTTAGCGGCATCTCAAAGCGCATGAAATGGCGAGTAGAATACACTATTAAACTTCTAGGGTAGTGCAAACAGAGACCCGATTAGATCATTTTATATTATAGTTAATTTAAGAATTCAGCGAAATTTTATCACATTTGTTCAATTTACGTCGCTCATATTTCGGATGGCGTATTGGGCAAAGCGGCATCTCAAAGCGCATGAAATGGCAAGTAAAATGCACTATTAAACTTCTAGGGTAGGGCAATCAGTGACCCCGATTAGATCATTTTATATTATAAGTTAATTTAAGAATTCAGCGATATTCTATCACATTTGTTCAATTTACGTCGCTCCTATTGCAGATAGCGTATTGGGTTAAGCGGCATCTCAAAGCGCATGAAATGGCGCGTAAAATGCGCTATTAAACTTCTAGGATAAGTCAAACGGAGACCCGATTAGTTCATTTTATATTACGGTTAATATAAGAATTCAGCGTAATTCTATCACATTTCTTCAAATTACGTCGCTCCTATTTCAGTTAGCGTACTGGGCTGGCGGGCATATTAATCCGCGTGGAATGGCGAGTAAAATGCACTATTAAGCTTCTATGAAAGGGCATTCACAGACCCGATTAGATCATTTTATATTTTGTTTAATATAAGATTTCAGGGAAATTCTATCACATTTGTTCAATTTACGTCGCTCATATTTCAGATAGCGTGTTGGGCTAGACGGCATCTCAAAGCGCATGAAATGGCGAGTAGAATACACTATTAATACTTCTAGGGTAGTGCAAACAGAGACCCGATTAGATCATTTTATATTTTGGTTAATATAAGAATTCAACGAAATTCTATCATATTTGTAAAATTTACGGTCGCTCCTATTACAGATAGCTTATTGGGCTTAGCGGCTTCTCAAAGCGCATGAAATGACGAGTGAAATTGCACTATTAAACTTCTAGGGTAGGGCAAACAGAGACCCGATTAGATCATTTTATATTATGGTTAATTTAAGAATTCAGCAAAATTCTATCACATTTGTTCAATTTACGTCGCTCCTATTTCAGATAGCGTACTGGGCTGGGGCGGCATCTAAAGCGGGTGGAATGGCCTAGTAGAATGCACTATTAAAATTCTATGGTAGGGCAAACAGAGACTCGATTAGATCATTTTACATTAATGTTAATGAAAGAATTCAGCGAAATTCTATCACATTTGGTCAACTTACGTCGCTCCTATTTCAGATAGCGTATTGGGCTAAGCGGCACCTCAAAGCGCATGAAATGGCGAGTGAAATGCACTATTAGACTTCTATGGTAGGGCGAACAGAGACCCGATTGGATCATTTACATTAAGGTTTAATATAAGAATTCACGGAAATTCTATCACATTTGTTCAATTTACGTCGCTCCTATTTCAGATAGCGTATTGGGCTAAGATGCCTCTCAAAGCGCATGAAATGATGCGTAAAATGCGCTATTAAACTTCTAGGATAAGGCAAACGGAGACCCGATTAGTTCATTTTATATTACGGTTAATATAAGAATTCAGCGTAATTCTATCACATTTCTTCAAATTACGTCGCTCCTATTTCAGATAGCGTACTGGGCCGGCCGGCATCTTAATCCGCGTGGAATGCCGACTAAAATGCACTATTAAGCTTCTATGATAGGGCATTCACAGACCCGATTAGATCATTTTATATTTTGTTTAATATAAGATTTCAGGGAAATTCTATCACATTTGTTCAATTTACGTCGCTCATATTTCAGATAGCGTATTGGGCTAAGCGGCATCTCAAAGCGCATGAAATGGCGAGTAGAATGCACTATTAAACTTCTAGGGTAGTGCAAACAGAGACCCGATTAGATCATTTTATATTTTGGTTAATATAAGAATTCAACGAAATTCTATCACATTTGTTCCATTTACGTCGCTCCTATTTCAGATACCGTACTGGGCTGGCCGGCATCTTAAAGCGCGTGGAATGGCGAGTAAAATGCAATACTAAGCTTCTAGGATAAGGCAAACAGAGACCCGATTAGATCATTTTATATTATAGTTAATTTAAGAATTCAGCAATATTCTATCACATTTGTTCAATTTCCGTCGCTCATATTTCCGATAGCGTATTGGGCTAAGCGGCATCTCAAAGCGCATGAAATGGCGCGTAAAATGCACTATTAAACTTCTAGGGTAGGGCAATCAGAGACCCGATTAGATCATTTTATATTATGGTTAATTTAAGAATTCAGCAAAATTCTATCACATTTGTTCAATTTACGTCGCTCCTATTTCAGATAGCGTACTGGGCTAGGCGGCATCTTAGAGCGCGTGAAATGGCGAGTAAAATGCACTATTAAACTTCTATGATAGGGCAATCAGAGACCCGATTAGATTATTTTATATTTTGGTTAATTTAAGAATTCAGCAAAATTCTATCACGTTTGTTCAATTTACGTCACTCCTATTGCAGATAGCGTGGTGGGTTAAGCGGCATCTCGAAGCGCATGAAATGGCGAGTATAATGCACTATTAAACTTCTAGGATAAGGCAAACAGATACCCGATTAGATCATTTTATATTATGGTTAATATAAGAATTCAGCGAAATTCTATCACATTTGTTCAATTTACGTCGCTCATATTTCAGATAGCGTATTGAGCTAAGCGGCATCTCAAAGCGCATGAAATGGCGAGTAAAATGCACTATTAAACTTCTAGGGTGGGGCGAACAGAGACCCGATTAGATCATTTTACATTAAGGTTAATATAAGAATTCAGGGAAATTCTATCACATTTGTTCAATTTACGTCGCTCCTATTTCAGATAGCGTATTGGGCAAAGCGGCATCTCAAAGCGTATGAAATGGCGAATAAAATGCACTATTAAAGTTCTAGGGTAGGGCAAACAGAGACCCGATTAGATCAGTTTATATTATGGTTAATTTATGAATTGAGCGAAATTCTATCACATTCGTTCAATTTACGTCGCTCCTATTTCAGATAGCGTATTGGGCAAAGCGGCATCTCAAAGCGCATGAAATGACGAGTAAAATGCACTGTTAAACTTCTAGGGTAGGGCAAGCAGAGACCCGATTAGATCATTTTATATTATGGTTAATTTAAGAATTCAGCAAAATTCTATCACATTCGTTCAATTTAGGTCGCTCCTATTTCAGATAGCGTATTGGGCTAAGCGGCATCTCAAAGCGCATGAAATGGCGAGTGAAATGCACAATAAGACTTCTATGGTAGGGCGAACAGAGACCAGATTAGATCATTTTACATTCTGGTTAATAAAATAATTCAACGAAATTCTATCACATTTGTTCAACTTTCGTCGCTCCTATTTCAGATAGCGTATTGAGCTAAGCGGCATCTCGAAGCGCATGAAATGGCGAGTATAATGCACTATTAAACTTCTAGGATAAGGCAAACAGATACCCGGTTAGATCACTTTATATTACGGTTAATATAAGGATGCAGCGTAATTCTATCACATTTCTTCAAATTACGTCGCTCCTATTTCAGATAGCGTACTGGGCTGGCCGGCATCTTAATCCGCGTGGAATGGCGAGTAAAATGCACTATTCAGCTTCTATGATAGGGCATTCACAGACCCGATTAGATCATTTTATATTTTGTTTAATATAAGATTTCAGGGAAATTCTATCACATTTGTTCAATTTACGTCGCTCATATTTCAGATAGCGTATTGGGCTAAGCGGCATCTCAAAGCGCATGAAATGGCGAGTAGAATGCACTATTAAACTTCTAGGGTAGTGCAAGCAGAGACCCGATTAGATCATTTCATATTATGGTTAATTTAAGAATTCAGCAAAATTCTATCACATTTGTTCAATTTACGTCGCTCCTATTTCAGATAGCGTACTGGGCTGGCCGTTATCTCAAAGCGCATGGAATGGCGAGTAAAATGCACGATTAAACTTCTATGATAGGGCAATCAGTGACCCGATTAGATCATTTTATATTATAGTTAATTTAAGAATTCAGCGAAATTCTATCACATTTGTTCAATTTACGTCGCTCCTATTTCAGATAGCGTATTGGGCTAAGCGGCACCTCAAAGCGCATGAAATGGCGAGTGAAATGCACTATAAGACTTCTATGGTAGGGCGAACAGAGACCAGATTAGATCATTTTACATTCTGGTTAATAAAATAACTCAGCGAAATTCTATCACATTTGTTCAACTTTCGTCGCTCCTATTTCAGATAGCGTATTGAGCTAAGCGGCATCTCGAAGCGCATGAAATGGCGAGTATAATGCACTATTAAACATCTAGGATGAGGCAAACAGATACCCGATTAGATCATTTTATATTACGGTTAATATAAGAATGCAGCGTAATTCTATCACATTTGTTCAAGTTACGTCGCTCCTATTTCAGGTAGCGTACTGGGCTAGGCGGCATCTTAAAGCGCGTGGAATGGCGAGTAAAATGCACTACTAAACTTCTATGATAGGGCAATCAGAGACCCGATTAGATCATTTTATATTTTGTTTAATATAAGATTTCAGGGAAATCCTATCACATTTGTTCTATTTACGTCGCTCCTATTTCAGTTAGCGTATTGAGCTAAGCGGCATCTCGAAGCGCATGAAATGGCGAATAAAATGGACTATTAAACTTCTAGGGTAGGGCAAACAGAGACCCGGTTAGATCATTTTATAATACGGTTAATATAAGAATGCAGCGTAATTCTATCACATTTCTTCAAATTACGTCGCTCCTATTTCAGATAGCGTACTAGGCTGGCCGTTATCTTAAAGCGCATGGAATGGCGAGTAAAATGCACTATTAAACTTCTATGATAGGGCAATCAGTGACCCGATTAGATCAGTTTATATTATAGTTAATTTAAGAATTCAGCGAAATTCTATCACATTTGTTCAATTTACGTCGCTCCTATTTCAGATAGCGTATTGGGCTAAGCGGCATCTCAAAGCGCATGAAATGGCGAGGAAAATGCAATACTAAACTTCTAGGATAATGCAAACAGAGACCCCATTAGATCATTTTATATTTTTGTTAATATAAGAATTCAGCGAAATTCTATCACATTTGTTCAATTTACGTCGCTCATATTTCCGATAGCGTATTGGGCTAAGCGGCATCTCAAAGCGCATGAAATGGCGAGTAAAATGCACTATTAAACTTCTAGGGTAGGGCAATCAGTGACCCGATTAGATCATTTTATATTATAGTTAATTTAAGAATTCAGCGATATTCTATCACATTTGTTCAATTTACGTCGCTCCTATTTCAGATAGCGTATTGGGCTATGCGGCATCTTAATGCGCTCGGAATGGCGAGTAAAATGCACTATTAAACTTCTATGCTAGGGCAATCAGAGACCCGATTAGATCATTTTATATTTTGGTTAATATAAGAATTCAGTGAAATTCTATCACATTTGTTCAATTTACGTCGCTCCTATTTCAGATAGCGTATTGGGCAAAGCGGCATGTCAAAGCGTATGAAATGGCGAATAAAATGCACTATTAAAGTTCTAGGCTCGGGCGAACAGAGATCCGATTAGTTCATTTTACATTATGGTTAATAAAAGAATTCAGCGAAATTCCATCACAATTGTTCCACTTATATCGCTCCAATTTCAGATAGCGTATTAGGCTAAGCGGCATCTCAAAGCGCATGAAATGACGAGTAAAATGCACTATTAAACTTCTAGGGTAGGGCAAGCAGAGACCCGATTAGATCATTTTATATTATGGTTAATTTAAGAATTCAGCAAAATTCTATCACATTCGTTCAATTTAGGTCGCTCCTATTTCAGATAGCGTATTGGGCTAAGCGGCACATCAAAGCGCATGAAATGGCGAGTGAAATGCACTATAAGACTTCTATGGTAGGGCGAACAGAGACCAGATTAGATCATTTTACATTCTGGTTAATAAAATAATTCAGCGAAATTCTATCACATTTGTTCAACTTTCGTCGCTCCTATTTCAGATAGCGTATTGAGCTAAGCGGCATCTCGAAGCGCATGAAATGGCGAGTATAATGCACTATTAAACATCTAGGATGAGGCAAACAGATACCCGATTAGATCATTTTATATTACGGTTAATATAAGAATGCAGCGTAATTCTATCACATTTGTTCAAGTTACGTCGCTCCTATTTCAGGTAGCGTACTGGGCTAGGCGGCATCTTAAAGCGCGTGGAATGGCGAGTAAAATGCATTACTAAACTTCTGTGATAGGGCAATCAGAGACCCGATTAGATCATTTTATATTTTGTTTAATATAAGATTTCAGGGAAATAGTATCACATTTGTTCAATTTACGTCGCTCCTGTTCCAGATGTCGTATTCGGCTAAGCGGCATCTCAAAGCGCATGAAATGACGAGTAAAATGCACTATTAAACTTCTAGGGTAGGGCAAGCAGAGACCCGATTAGATCATTTTATATTATGGTTAATTTAAGAATTCAGCAAAATTCTATCACATGCGTTCAATTTAGGTCGCTCCTATTTCAGATAGCGTATTGGGCTAAGCGGCACCTCAAAGCGCATGAAATGGCGAGTGAAATGCACTATAAGACTTCTATGGTAGGGCGAACAGAGACCAGATTAGATCATTTTACATTCTGGTTAATAAAATAATTCAGCGAAATTCTATCACATTTGTTCAATTTACGTCGCTCCTATTTCAGATAGCGTATTGGGCTACGCGGCATCACAAAGCGCATGAAATGGCGAATAAAATGCAGTATTAAACTTCTAGGCTAGGGCGAACAGAGACCCGATTAGATCATTTTACATTCTGGTTAATAAAATAATTCAGCGAAATTCTATCGCATTTGTTCAACTTTCGTTGCTCCTATTTCAGATAGCGTATTGGTTTAAGCGGCATCTCAAAGCGCATGAAATGGCGAGTAAAATGCACTATTAAACTTCTAGGGTGGGGCGAACAGAGACCCGATTAGATCATTTTACATTAAGGTTAATATAAGAATTCAGGGAAATTCTATCACATTTGTTCAATTCGTGTCGCTCATATTTCAGATAGCGTATTGGGCTAAGCGGCATCTCAAAGCGCATGAAATGGCGAGTAAAATGAACTGTTAAACTTCAATGATAGGGCAGTCAGAGACCCGATTAGATCATTTTATATTTTGCTCAATTTAAGAATTCAGCAAGAATCTATCACATTTGTTGAATTTCCGTCGCTCCTATTTCAGATAGCGTACTGGGCTAGGCGGCATCTTAGAGCGCGTGGAATGGCGAGTAAAATGCACTGTTAAACTTCAATGATAGGGCAGTCAGAGACCCGATTAGATCATTTTATATTTTGTTTAATATAAGATTTCAGGGAAATCCTATCACATTTGTTCTATTTACGTCGCTCCTATTTCAGTTAGCGTATTGAGCTAAGCGGCATCTCGAAGCGCATGAAATGGCGAATAAAATGGACTATTAAACTTCTAGGGTAGGGCAAACAGAGACCCGATTAGATCATTTTATATTTTGGTTAATATAAGAATTCAGCGAAATTCTATCACATTTGTTCAATTTACGTCGCTCCTATTTCAGACAGCTTATTGGGCTTAGCGGCATCTCAAATCGCATGAAATGGCGAGTAAAATGCAATACTAAACTTCTAGGATAATGCAAACAGAGACCCCATTAGATCATTTTATATTTTTGTTAATATAAGAATTCAGCGAAATTCTATCACATTTGTTCAATTTACGTCGCTCATATTTCCGATAGCGTATTGGGCTAAGCGGCATCTCAAAGCGCATGAAATGGCGAGTGAAATGCATTATTAGACTTCTATGGTAGGGCGAACAGAGACCCGATTGGATCATTTTACATTAAGGTTAATATAAGAATTCACGGAAATTCTATCACATTTGTTCAATTTACGTCGCTCCTATTCCAGATAGCGTATTGGGCTAAGCGGCATCTCAAAGCGCATGAAATGGCGACTAAAATGCACTATTAAACTTCTAGGGTAGGTCAAACAGAGACCCGATTAGATCATTTTATATTATGGTTAATTTAAGAATTCAGCCAAATTTTATCACATTTGTTCAATTTACGTCGCTCCTATTTCAGATAGCGTACTGGGCTAGGCGGAATCTTAAAGCGCGTGGATTGGCGAGTAAAATGCACTATTAATCATCTCGGGTAGGGCGAACAGAGACCCGATTAGAACACTTTACATTAAGGTTAATATAAGAATTCAGCGAAAGTCTCTCACATTTGTTCAATTTACGTCGCTGATATTTCAGATAGCGTATTGGGCTAAGCGGCATCTCAATGCGCATGAAATGGCGAGTAAAATGCACTATTAAACTTCTAGGATAAGGCAAACAGAGACCCGACTCGATCATTTTATATTACGGTTAATATAAGAATTCAGCATAATTCTATCACATTTGTTCAACGTACGTCGCTCCTATTTCAGATAGCGTACTAGGTTAGGCGGCATCTTAAAGCGCATGAAATGGCGAGTAAAATACACTATTAAACTTCTAAGGTAGGGCAAACAGAGACCCGATTAGATCATTTTATATTATGGTTAATTTAAGAATTCAGCGAAATTCTATCACATTTGTTCCATTTACGTCGCTCCAATTTCAGATAGCGTATTTGGCTAAGCGGCATCTCAAAGCGCATGAAATGGCGAATAAAATGCACTATTAAACTTCTAGGCTAGGGCGAACAGAGACCCGAGCAGATCATTTTACATTATGGTTAATAAAAGAATTCAGCGTAATTCTATCACATTTGTTCAACTTACGTCGCTCCTATTTCAGATAGCGTATTGGGCTAAGCGGCATCTCAAGGCGCATGAAATGGCGAGTGAAATGCACTATTAGACTTCTATGGTAGGGCGAACAGAGACCCGATTGGATCATTTTACATTAAGGTTAATATAAGGATTCACGAAAATTCTATCACATTTGTTCAACTTACGTCGCTCCTATTTCAGATAGCGTACTGGGCTAGGCGGCAACTTAAAGCGCGTGGAATGGCGAGTAAAATGCACTACTAAACTTCTATGATAGGGCAATCAGAGACCCGATTAGATCATTTTATATTTTGTTTAATATAAGATTTCAGGGAAATAGTATCACATTTGTTCAATTTGCGTCGCACATATATCAGATAGCGTATTGGGCTAAGCGGCATCTCAAACCGCATGAAATGGCGCGTAAAATGCACTATTAAACTTCTAGGATAAGTGAAACAGATACCCGATTAGATCATTTTATATTATGGTTAATATAAGAATTCAGCGAAATTTTATCACATTTGTTCAATTTACGTCGCTCATATTTCGGATGGCGTATTGGGCAAAGCGGCATCTCAAAGCGCATGAAATGGCAAGTAAAATGCACTATTAAACTTCTAGGGTAGGGCAATCAGTGACCCGATTAGATCATTTTATATTATAGTTAATTTAAGAATTCAGCGATATTCTATCACATTTGTTCAATTTACGTCGCTCCTATTGCAGATAGCGTATTGGGTTAAGCGGCACCTCAAAGCGCATGAAATGGCGCGTAAAATGCGCTATTAAACTTCTAGGATAAGGCAAACGGAGACCCGATTAGTTCATTTTATATTACGGTTAATATAAGAATTCAGCGTAATTCTATCACATTTCTTCAAATTACGTCGCTCCTATTTCAGTTAGCGTACTGGGCTGGCCGGCATATTAATCCGCGTGGAATGGCGAGTAAAATGCACTATTAAGCTTCTATGAAAGGGCATTCACAGACCCGATTAGATCATTTTATATTTTGTTTAATATAAGATTTCAGGGAAATTCTATCACATTTGTTCAATTTACGTCGCTCATATTTCAGATAGCGTGTTGGGCTTAGCGGCATCTCAAAGCGCATGAAATGGCGAGTCGAATACACTATTAAACTTCTAGGGTAGTGCAAACAGAGACCCGATTAGATCATTTTATATTTTGGTTAATATAAGAATTCAACGAAATTCTATCATATTTGTAAAATTTACGTCGCTCCTATTACAGATAGCTTATTGGGCTTAGCGGCTTCTCAAAGCGCATGAAATGACGAGTGAAATGCACTATTAAACTTCTAGGGTAGGGCAAACAGAGACCCGATTAGATCATTTTATATTATGGTTAATTTAAGAATTCAGCAAAATTCTATCACATTCGTTCAATTTACGTCGCTCCTATTTCAGATAGCGTACTGGGCTGGGCGGCATCTTAAAGCGGGTGGAATGGCGAGTAGAATGCACTATTAAAATTCTATGGTAGGGCAAACAGAGACTCGATTAGATCATTTTACATTAATGTTAATGAAAGAATTCAGCGAAATTCTATCACATTTGGTCAACTTACGTCGCTCCTATTTCAGATAGCGTATTGGGATAAGCGGCACCTCAAAGCGCATGAAATGGCGAGTGAAATGCACTATTAGACTTCTATGGTAGGGCGAACAGAGACCCGATTGGATCATTTTACATTAAGGTTTATATAAGAATTCACGGAAATTCTATCACATTTGTTCAATTTACGTCGCTCCTATTTCAGATAGCGTATTGGGCTAAGATGCCTCTCAAAGCGCATGAAATGATGCGTAAAATGCGCTATTAAACTTCTAGGATAAGGCAAACGGAGACCCGATTAGTTCATTTTATATTACGGTTAATATAAGAATTCAGCGTAATTCTATCACATTTCTTCAAATTACGTCGCTCCTATTTCAGATAGCGTACTGGGCTGGCCGGCATCTTAATCCGCGTGGAATGCCGACTAAAATGCACTATTAAGCTTCTATGATAGGGCATTCACAGACCCGATTAGATCATTTTATATTTTGTTTAATATAAGATTTCAGGGAAATTCTATCACATTTGTTCAATTTACGTCGCTCATATTTCAGATAGCGTATTGGGCTAAGCGGCATCTCAAAGCGCATGAAATGGCGAGTAGAATGCACTATTAAACTTCTAGGGTAGTGCAAGCAGAGACCCGATTAGATCATTTTATATTATGGTTAATTTAAGAATTCAGCAAAATTCTATCACATTTGTTCAATTTACGTCGCTCCTATTTCAGATAGCGTACTGGGCTGGCCGTTATCTCAAAGCGCATGGAATGGCGAGTAAAATGCACGATTAAACTTCTATGATAGGGCAATCAGTGACCCGATTAGATCATTTTATATTATAGTTAATTTAAGAATTCAGCGAAATTCTATCACATTTGTTCAATTTACGTCGCTCCTATTTCAGATAGCGTATTGGGCTACGCGGCATCACAAAGCGCATGAGATGGCGAATAAAATGCAGTATTAAACTTCTAGGCTAGGGCGAACAGAGACCCGATTAGATCATTTTACATTCTGGTTAATAAAATAATTCAGCGAAATTCTATCGCATTTGTTCAACTTTCGTTGCTCCTATTTCAGATAGCGTATTGGTTTAAGCGGCATCTCAAAGCGCATGAAATGGCGAGTAAAATGCACTATTAAACTTCTAGGGTGGGGCGAACAGAGACCCGATTAGATCATTTTACATTAAGGTTAATATAAGAATTCAGGGAAATTCTATCACATTTGTTCAATTCGTGTCGCTCATATTTCAGATAGCGTATTGGGCTAAGCGGCATCTCAAAGCGCATGAAATGGCGAGTAAAATGCACTGTTAAACTTCAATGATAGGGCAGTCAGAGACCCGATTAGATCATTTTATATTTTGCTTAATTTAAGAATTCAGCAAGAATCTATCACATTTGTTGAATTTACGTCGCTCCTATTTCAGATAGCGTACTGGGCTAGGCGGCATCTTAGAGCGCGTGGAATGGCGAGTAAAATGCACTGTTAAACTTCAATGATAGGGCAGTCAGAGACCCGATTAGATCATTTTATATTTTGTTTAATATAAGATTTCAGGGAAATCCTATCACATTTGTTCTATTTACGTCGCTCCTATTTCAGTTAGCGTATTGAGCTAAGCGGCATCTCGAAGCGCATGAAATGGCGAATAAAATGGACTATTAAACTTCTAGGGTAGGGCAAACAGAGACCCGGTTAGATCATTTTATAATACGGTTAATATAAGAATGCAGCGTAATTCTATCACATTTCTTCAAATTACGTCGCTCCTATTTCAGATAGCGTACTGGGCTGGCCGTTATCTTAAAGCGCATGGAATGGCGAGTAAAATGCACTATTAAACTTCTATGATAGGGCAATCAGTAACCCGATTAGATCATTTTATATTATAGTTAATTTAAGAATTCAGCGAAATTCTATCACATTTGTTCAATTTACGTCGCTCCTATTTCAGATAGCGTATTCGGCTAAGCGGCATCTCAAAGCGCATGAAATGACGAGTAAAATGCACTATTAAACTTCTAGGGTAGGGCAAGCAGAGACCCGATTAGATCATTTTATATTATGGTTAATTTAAGAATTCAGCAAAATTCTATCACATTCGTTCAATTTAGGTCGCTCCTATTTCAGATAGCGTATTGGGCTAAGCGGCACCTCAAAGCGCATGAAATGGCGAGTGAAATGCACTATAAGACTTCTATGGTAGGGCGAACAGAGACCAGATTAGATCATTTTACATTCTGGTTAATAAAATAACTCAGCGAAATTCTATCACATTTGTTCAACTTTCGTCGCTCCTATTTCAGATAGCGTATTGAGCTAAGCGGCATCTCGAAGCGCATGAAATGGCGAGTATAATGCACTATTAAACATCTAGGATGAGGCAAACAGATACCCGATTAGATCATTTTATATTACGGTTAATATAAGAATGCAGCGTAATTCTATCACATTTGTTCAAGTTACGTCGCTCCTATTTCAGGTAGCGTACTGGGCTAGGCGGCATCTTAAAGCGCGTGGAATGGCGAGTAAAATGCACTACTAAACTTCTATGATAGGGCAATCAGAGACCCGATTAGATCATTTTATATTTTGTTTAATATAAGATTTCAGGGAAATCCTATCACATTTGTTCTATTTACGTCGCTCCTATTTCAGTTAGCGTATTGAGCTAAGCGGCATCTCGAAGCGCATGAAATGGCGAATAAAATGGACTATTAAACTTCTAGGGTAGGGCCAACAGAGACCCGGTTAGATCATTTTATAATACGGTTAATATAAGAATGCAGCGTAATTCTATCACATTTCTTCAAATTACGTCGCTCCTATTTCAGATAGCGTACTAGGCTGGCCGTTATCTTAAAGCGCATGGAATGGCGAGTAAAATGCACTATTAAACTTCTATGATAGGGCAATCAGTGACCCGATTAGATCAGTTTATATTATAGTTAATTTAAGAATTCAGCGAAATTCTATCACATTTGTTCAATTTACGTCGCTCCTATTTCAGATAGCGTATTGGGCTAAGCGGCATCTCAAAGCGCATGAAATGGCGAGGAAAATGCAATACTAAACTTCTAGGATAATGCAAACAGAGACCCCATTAGATCATTTTATATTTTTGTTAATATAAGAATTCAGCGAAATTCTATCACATTTGTTCAATTTACGTCGCTCATATTTCCGATAGCGTATTGGGCTAAGCGGCATCTCAAAGCGCATGAAATGGCGAGTAAAATGCACTATTAAACTTCTAGGGTAGGGCAATCAGTGACCCGATTAGATCATTTTATATTATAGTTAATTTAAGAATTCAGCGATATTCTATCACATTTGTTCAATTTACGTCGCTCCTATTTCAGATAGCGTATTGGGCTATGCGGCATCTTAAAGCGCTCGGAATGGCGAGTAAAATGCACTATTAAACTTCTATGCTAGGGCAATCAGAGACCCGATTAGATCATTTTATATTTTGGTTAATATAAGAATTCAGTGAAATTCTATCACATTTGTTCAATTTACGTCGCTCCTATTTCAGATAGCGTATTGGGCAAAGCGGCATGTCAAAGCGTATGAAATGGCGAATAAAATGCACTATTAAAGTTCTAGGCTCGGGCGAACAGAGATCCGATTAGTTCATTTTACATTATGGTTAATAAAAGAATTCAGCGAAATTCTATCACAATTGTTCCACTTATATCGCTCCAATTTCAGATAGCGTATTAGGCTAAGCGGCATCTCAAAGCGCATGAAATGACGAGTAAAATGCACTATTAAACTTCTAGGGTAGGGCAAGCAGAGACCCGATTAGATCATTTTATATTATGGTTAATTTAAGAATTCAGCAAAATTCTATCACATTCGTTCAATTTAGGTCGCTCCTATTTCAGATAGCGTATTGGGCTAAGCGGCACATCAAAGCGCATGAAATGGCGAGTGAAATGCACTATAAGACTTCTATGGTAGGGCGAACAGAGACCAGATTAGATCATTTTACATTCTGGTTAATAAAATAATTCAGCGAAATTCTATCACATTTGTTCAACTTTCGTCGCTCCTATTTCAGATAGCGTATTGAGCTAAGCGGCATCTCGAAGCGCATGAAATGGCGAGTATAATGCACTATTAAACATCTAGGATGAGGCAAACAGATACCCGATTAGATCATTTTATATTACGGTTAATATAAGAATGCAGCGTAATTCTATCACATTTGTTCAAGTTACGTCGCTCCTATTTCAGGTAGCGTACTGGGCTAGGCGGCATCTTAAAGCGCGTGGAATGGCGAGTAAAATGCATTACTAAACTTCTGCGATAGGGCAATCAGAGACCCGATTAGATCATTTTATATTTTGTTTAATATAAGATTTCAGGGAAATAGTATCACATTTGTTCAATTTACGTCGCTCCTGTTCCAGATATCGTATTCGGCTAAGCGGCATCTCAAAGCGCATGAAATGACGAGTAAAATGCACTATTAAACTTCTAGGGTAGGGCAAGCAGAGACCCGATTAGATCATTTTATATTATAGTTAATTTAAGAATTCAGCGAAATTCTATCACATTTGTTCAATTTACGTCGCTCCTATTTCAGATAGCGTATTGGGCTACGCGGCATCACAAAGCGCATGAGATGGCGAATAAAATGCAGTATTAAACTTCTAGGCTAGGGCGAACAGAGACCCGATTAGATCATTTTACATTCTGGTTAATAAAATAATTCAGCGAAATTCTATCGCATTTGTTCAACTTTCGTTGCTCCTATTTCAGATAGCGTATTGGTTTAAGCGGCATCTCAAAGCGCATGAAATGGCGAGTAAAATGCACTATTAAACTTCTAGGGTGGGGCGAACAGAGACCCGATTAGATCATTTTACATTAAGGTTAATATAAGAATTCAGGGAAATTCTATCACATTTGTTCAATTCGTGTCGCTCATATTTCAGATAGCGTATTGGGCTAAGCGGCATCTCAAAGCGCATGAAATGGCGAGTAAAATGCACTGTTAAACTTCAATGATAGGGCAGTCAGAGACCCGATTAGATCATTTTATATTTTGCTTAATTTAAGAATTCAGCAAGAATCTATCACATTTGTTGAATTTACGTCGCTCCTATTTCAGATAGCGTACTGGGCTAGGCGGCATCTTAGAGCGCGTGGAATGGCGAGTAAAATGCACTGTTAAACTTCAATGATAGGGCAGTCAGAGACCCGATTAGATCATTTTATATTTTGTTTAATATAAGATTTCAGGGAAATTCTATCACATTTGTTCTATTTACGTCGCTCCTATTTCAGATAGCGTATTGAGCTAAGCGGCATCTCGAAGCGCATGAAATGGCGAATAAAATGGACTATTAAACTTCTAGGGTAGGGCAAACAGAGACCCGGTTAGATCATTTTATAATACGGTTAATATAAGAATGCAGCGTAATTCTATCACATTTCTTCAAATTACGTCGCTCCTATTTCAGATAGCGTACTGGGCTGGCCGTTATCTTAAAGCGCATGGAATGGCGAGTAAAATGCACTATTAAACTTCTATGATAGGGCAATCAGTAACCCGATTAGATCATTTTATATTATAGTTAATTTAAGAATTCAGCGAAATTCTATCACATTTGTTCAATTTACGTCGCTCCTATTTCAGATAGCGTATTCGGCTAAGCGGCATCTCAAAGCGCATGAAATGACGAGTAAAATGCACTATTAAACTTCTAGGGTAGGGCAAGCAGAGACCCGATTAGATCATTTTATATTATGGTTAATTTAAGAATTCAGCAAAATTCTATCACATTCGTTCAATTTAGGTCGCTCCTATTTCAGATAGCGTATTGGGCTAAGCGGCACCTCAAAGCGCATGAAATGGCGAGTGAAATGCACTATAAGACTTCTATGGTAGGGCGAACAGAGACCAGATTAGATCATTTTACATTCTGGTTAATAAAATAACTCAGCGAAATTCTATCACATTTGTTCAACTTTCGTCGCTCCTATTTCAGATAGCGTATTGAGCTAAGCGGCATCTCGAAGCGCATGAAATGGCGAGTATAATGCACTATTAAACATCTAGGATGAGGCAAACAGATACCCGATTAGATCATTTTATATTACGGTTAATATAAGAATGCAGCGTAATTCTATCACATTTGTTCAAGTTACGTCGCTCCTATTTCAGGTAGCGTACTGGGCTAGGCGGCATCTTAAAGCGCGTGGAATGGCGAGTAAAATGCACTACTAAACTTCTATGATAGGGCAATCAGAGACCCGATTAGATCATTTTATATTTTGTTTAATATAAGATTTCAGGGAAATCCTATCACATTTGTTCTATTTACGTCGCTCCTATTTCAGTTAGCGTATTGAGCTAAGCGGCATCTCGAAGCGCATGAAATGGCGAATAAAATGGACTATTAAACTTCTAGGGTAGGGCCAACAGAGACCCGGTTAGATCATTTTATAATACGGTTAGTATAAGAATGCAGCGTAATTCTATCACAATTCTTCAAATTACGTCGCTCCTATTTCAGATAGCGTACTAGGCTGGCCGTTATCTTAAAGCGCATGGAATGGCGAGTAAAATGCACTATTAAACTTCTATGATAGGGCAATCAGTGACCCGATTAGATCAGTTTATATTATAGTTAATTTAAGAATTCAGCGAAATTCTATCACATTTGTTCAATTTACGTCGCTCCTATTTCAGATAGCGTATTGGGCTAAGCGGCCTCTCAAAGCGCATGAAATGGCGAGGAAAATGCAATACTAAACTTCTAGGATAATGCAAACAGAGACCCCATTAGATCATTTTATATTTTTGTTAATATAAGAATTCAGCGAAATTCTATCACATTTGTTCAATTTACGTCGCTCATATTTCCGATAGCGTATTGGGCTAAGCGGCATCTCAAAGCGCATGAAATGGCGAGTAAAATGCACTATTAAACTTCTAGGGTAGGGCAATCAGTGACCCGATTAGATCATTTTATATTATAGTTAATTTAAGAATTCAGCGATATTCTATCACATTTGTTCAATTTACGTCGCTCCTATTTCAGATAGCGTATTGGGCTATGCGGCATCTTAAAGCGCTCGGAATGGCGAGTAAAATGCACTATTAAACTTCTATGCTAGGGCAATCAAAGACCCGATTAGATCATTTTATATTTTGGTTAATATAAGAATTCAGTGAAATTCTATCACATTTGTTCAATTTACGTCGCTCCTATTTCAGATAGCGTATTGGGCAAAGCGGCATGTCAAAGCGTATGAAATGGCGAATAAAATGCACTATTAAAGTTCTAGGCTCGGGCGAACAGAGATCCGATTAGTTCATTTTACATTATGGTTAATAAAAGAATTCAGCGAAATTCTATCACAATTGTTCCACTTATATCGCTCCAATTTCAGATAGCGTATTAGGCTAAGCGGCATCTCAAAGCGCATGAAATGACGAGTAAAATGCACTATTAAACTTCTAGGGTAGGGCAAGCAGAGACCCGATTAGATCATTTTATATTTTGTTTAATATAAGATTTCAGGGAAATAGTATCACATTTGTTCAATTTACGTCGCTCCTGTTCCAGATATCGTATTCGGCTAAGCGGCATCTCAAAGCGCATGAAATGACGAGTAAAATGCACTATTAAACTTCTAGGGTAGGGCAAGCAGAGACCCGATTAGATCATTTTATATTATGGTTAATTTAAGAATTCAGCAAAATTCTATCACATGCGTTCAATTTAGGTCGCTCCTATTTCAGATAGCGTATTGGGCTAAGCGGCACCTCAAAGCGCATGAAATGGCGAGTGAAATGCACTATAAGACTTCTATGGTAGGGCGAACAGAGACCAGATTAGATCATTTTACATTCTGGTTAATAAAATAATTCAGCGAAATTCTATCACATTTGTTCAATTTACGTCGCTCCTATTTCAGATAGCGTATTGGGCTACGCGGCATCACAAAGCGCATGAAATGGCGAATAAAATGCAGTATTAAACTTCTAGGCTAGGGCGAACAGAGACCCGATTAGATCATTTTACATTCTGGTTAATAAAATAATTCAGCGAAATTCTATCGCATTTGTTCAACTTTCGTTGCTCCTATTTCAGATAGCGTATTGGTTTAAGCGGCATCTCAAAGCGCATGAAATGGCGAGTAAAATGCACTATTAAACTTCTAGGGTGGGGCGAACAGAGACCCGATTAGATCATTTTACATTAAGGTTAATATAAGAATTCAGGGAAATTCTATCACATTTGTTCAATTCGTGTCGCTCATATTTCAGATAGCGTATTGGGCTAAGCGGCATCTCAAAGCGCATGAAATGGCGAGTAAAATGAACTGTTAAACTTCAATGATAGGGCAGTCAGAGACCCGATTAGATCATTTTATATTTTGCTTAATTTAAGAATTCAGCAAGAATCTATCACATTTGTTGAATTTCCGTCGCTCCTATTTCAGATAGCGTACTGGGCTAGGCGGCATCTTAGAGCGCGTGGAATGGCGAGTAAAATGCACTGTTAAACTTCAATGATAGGGCAGTCAGAGACCCGATTAGATCATTTTATATTTTGTTTAATATAAGATTTCAGGGAAATCCTATCACATTTGTTCTATTTACGTCGCTCCTATTTCAGTTAGCGTATTGAGCTAAGCGGCATCTCGAAGCGCATGAAATGGCGAATAAAATGGACTATTAAACTTCTAGGGTAGGGCAAACAGAGACCCGATTAGATCATTTTATATTTTGGTTAATATAAGAATTCAGCGAAATTCTATCACATTTGTTCAATTTACGTCGCTCCTATTTCAGACAGCTTATTGGGCTTAGCGGCATCTCAAATCGCATGAAATGGCGAGTAAAATGCAATACTAAACTTCTAGGATAATGCAAACAGAGACCCCATTAGATCATTTTATATTTTTGTTAATATAAGAATTCAGCGAAATTCTATCACATTTGTTCAATTTACGTCGCTCATATTTCCGATAGCGTATTGGGCTAAGCGGCATCTCAAAGCACATGAAATGGCGAGTGAAATGCATTATTAGACTTCTATGGTAGGGCGAACAGAGACCCGATTGGATCATTTTACATTAAGGTTAATATAAGAATTCACGGAAATTCTATCACATTTGTTCAATTTACGTCGCTCCTATTCCAGATAGCGTATTGGGCTAAGCGGCATCTCAAAGCGCATGAAATGGCGACTAAAATGCACTATTAAACTTCTAGGGTAGGTCAAACAGAGACCCGATTAGATCATTTTATATTATGGTTAATTTAAGAATTCAGCCAAATTTTATCACATTTGTTCAATTTACGTCGCTCCTATTTCAGATAGCGTACTGGGCTAGGCGGAATCTTAAAGCGCGTGGATTGGCGAGTAAAATGCACTATTAATCATCTCGGGTAGGGCGAACAGAGACCCGATTAGAACACTTTACATTAAGGTTAATATAAGAATTCAGCGAAAGTCTCTCACATTTGTTCAATTTACGTCGCTGATATTTCAGATAGCGTATTGGGCTAAGCGGCATCTCAATGCGCATGAAATGGCGAGTAAAATGCACTATTAAACTTCTAGGATAAGGCAAACAGAGACCCGACTCGATCATTTTATATTACGGTTAATATAAGAATTCAGCATAATTCTATCACATTTGTTCAACGTACGTCGCTCCTATTTCAGATAGCGTACTAGGTTAGGCGGCATCTTAAAGCGCATGAAATGGCGAGTAAAATACACTATTAAACTTCTAGGGTAGGGCAAACAGAGACCCGATTAGATCATTTTATATTATGGTTAATTTAAGAATTCAGCGAAATTCTATCACATTTGTTCCATTTACGTCGCTCCAATTTCAGATAGCGTATTTGGCTAAGCGGCATCTCAAAGCGCATGAAATGGCGAATAAAATGCACTATTAAACTTCTAGGCTAGGGCGAACAGAGACCCGAGCAGATCATTTTACATTATGGTTAATAAAAGAATTCAGCGTAATTCTATCACATTTGTTCAACTTACGTCGCTCCTATTTCAGATAGCGTATTGGGCTAAGCGGCATCTCAAGGCGCATGAAATGGCGAGTGAAATGCACTATTAGACTTCTATGGTAGGGCGAACAGAGACCCGATTGGATCATTTTACATTAAGGTTAATATAAGGATTCACGAAAATTCTATCACATTTGTTCAACTTACGTCGCTCCTATTTCAGATAGCGTACTGGGCTAGGCGGCAACTTAAAGCGCGTGGAATGGCGAGTAAAATGCACTACTAAACTTCTATGATAGGGCAATCAGAGACCCGATTAGATCATTTTATATTTTGTTTAATATAAGATTTCAGGGAAATAGTATCACATTTGTTCAATTTGCGTCGCACATATATCAGATAGCGTATTGGGCTAAGCGGCATCTCAAACCGCATGAAATGGCGCGTAAAATGCGCTATTAAACTTCTAGGATAAGTGAAACAGATACCCGATTAGATCATTTTATATTATGGTTAATATAAGAATTCAGCGAAATTTTATCACATTTGTTCAATTTACGTCGCTCATATTTCGGATGGCGTATTGGGCAAAGCGGCATCTCAAAGCGCATGAAATGGCAAGTAAAATGCACTATTAAACTTCTAGGGTAGGGCAATCAGTGACCCGATTAGATCATTTTATATTATAGTTAATTTAAGAATTCAGCGATATTCTATCACATTTGTTCAATTTACGTCGCTCCTATTGCAGATAGCGTATTGGGTTAAGCGGCACCTCAAAGCGCATGAAATGGCGCGTAAAATGCGCTATTAAACTTCTAGGATAAGGCAAACGGAGACCCGATTAGTTCATTTTATATTACGGTTAATATAAGAATTCAGCGTAATTCTATCACATTTCTTCAAATTACGTCGCTCCTATTTCAGTTAGCGTACTGGGCTGGCCGGCATATTAATCCGCGTGGAATGGCGAGTAAAATGCACTATTAAGCTTCTATGAAAGGGCATTCACAGACCCGATTAGATCATTTTATATTTTGTTTAATATAAGATTTCAGGGAAATTCTATCACATTTGTTCAATTTACGTCGCTCATATTTCAGATAGCGTGTTGGGCTTAGCGGCATCTCAAAGCGCATGAAATGGCGAGTAGAATACACTATTAAACTTCTAGGGTAGTGCAAACAGAGACCCGATTAGATCATTTTATATTTTGGTTAATATAAGAATTCAACGAAATTCTATCATATTTGTAAAATTTACGTCGCTCCTATTACAGATAGCTTATTGGGCTTAGCGGCTTCTCAAAGCGCATGAAATGACGAGTGAAATGCACTATTAAACTTCTAGGGTAGGGCAAACAGAGACCCGATTAGATCATTTTATATTATGGTTAATTTAAGAATTCAGCAAAATTCTATCACATTCGTTCAATTTACGTCGCTCCTATTTCAGATAGCGTACTGGGCTGGGCGGCATCTTAAAGCGGGTGGAATGGCGAGTAGAATGCACTATTAAAATTCTATGGTAGGGCAAACAGAGACTCGATTAGATCATTTTACATTAATGTTAATGAAAGAATTCAGCGAAATTCTATCACATTTGGTCAACTTACGTCGCTCCTATTTCAGATAGCGTATTGGGCTAAGCGGCACCTCAAAGCGCATGAAATGGCGAGTGAAATGCACTATTAGACTTCTATGGTAGGGCGAACAGAGACCCGATTGGATCATTTTACATTAAGGTTTATATAAGAATTCACGGAAATTCTATCACATTTGTTCAATTTACGTCGCTCCTATTTCAGATAGCGTATTGGGCTAAGATGCCTCTCAAAGCGCATGAAATGATGCGTAAAATGCGCTATTAAACTTCTAGGATAAGGCAAACGGAGACCCGATTAGTTCATTTTATATTACGGTTAATATAAGAATTCAGCGTAATTCTATCACATTTCTTCAAATTACGTCGCTCCTATTTCAGATAGCGTACTGGGCTGGCCGGCATCTTAATCCGCGTGGAATGCCGACTAAAATGCACTATTAAGCTTCTATGATAGGGCATTCACAGACCCGATTAGATCATTTTATATTTTGTTTAATATAAGATTTCAGGGAAATTCTATCACATTTGTTCAATTTACGTCGCTCATATTTCAGATAGCGTATTGGGCTAAGCGGCATCTCAAAGCGCATGAAATGGCGAGTAGAATGCACTATTAAACTTCTAGGGTAGTGCAAACAGAGACCCGATTAGATCATTTTATATTTTGGTTAATATAAGAATTCAACGAAATTCTATCACATTTGTTCCATTTACGTCGCTCCTATTTCAGATAGCGTACTGGGCTGGCCGGCATCTTAAAGCGCGTGGAATGGCGAGTAAAATGCAATACTAAGCTTCTAGGATAAGGCAAACAGAGACCCGATTAGATCATTTTATATTATAGTTAATTTAAGAATTCAGCGATATTCTATCACATTTGTTCAATTTCCGTCGCTCATATTTCCGATAGCGTATTGGGATAAGCGGCATCTCAAAGCGCATGAAATGGCGCGTAAAATGCACTATTAAACTTCTAGGGTAGGGCAATCAGTGACCCGATTAGATCATTTTATATTATAGTTAATTTAAGAATTCAGCGATATTCTATCACATTTGTTCAATTTACGTCGCTCCTATTGCAGATAGCGTACTGGGCTAGGCGGCATCTTAGAGCGCGTGAAATGGCGAGTAAAATGCACTATTAAACTTCTATGATAGGGCAATCAGAGACCCGATTAGATTATTTTATATTTTGGTTAATTTAAGAATTCAGCAAAATTCTATCACGTTTGTTCAATTTACGTCACTCCTATTGCAGATAGCGTGGTGGGTTAAGCGGCATCTCGAAGCGCATGAAATGGCGAGTATAATGCACTATTAAACTTCTAGGATAAGGCAAACAGATACCCGATTAGATCATTTTATATTATGGTTAATATAAGAATTCAGCGAAATTCTATCACATTTGTTCAATTTACGTCGCTCATATTTCAGATAGCGTATTGAGCTAAGCGGTATCTCAAAGCGCATGAAATGGCAAGTAAAATGCACTATTAAACTTCTAGGGTAGGGCAATCAGTGAACCGATTAGATCATTTTATATTATAGTTAATCTAAGAATTCAGCGAAATTCTATCACATTTGTTCAATTTACGTCGCTCCTATTTCAGATAGCGTATTGGGCAAAGCGGCATCTCAAAGTGTATGAAATGGCGAATAAAATGCACTATTAAAGTTCTAGGGTAGGGCAAACAGAGACCCGATTAGATCAGTTTATATTATGGTTAATTTATGAATTGAGCGAAATTCTATCACATTCGTTCAATTTACGTCGCTCCTATTTCAGATAGCGTATTGGGCAAAGCGGAATCTCAAAGCGCATGAAATGACGAGTAAAATGCACTATTAAACTTCTAGGGTAGGGCAAGCAGAGACCCGATTAGATCATTTTATATTATGGTTAATTTAAGAATTCAGCAAAATTCTATCACATTCGTTCAATTTAGGTCGCTCCTATTTCAGATAGCGTATTGGGCTAAGCGGCATCTCAAAGCGCATGAAATGGCGAGTGAAATGCACAATAAGACTTCTATGGTAGGGCGAACAGAGACCAGATTAGATCATTTTACATTCTGGTTAATAAAATAATTCAACGAAATTCTATCACATTTGTTCAACTTTCGTCGCTCCTATTTCAGATAGCGTATTGAGCTAAGCGGCATCTCGAAGCGCATGAAATGGCGAGTATAATGCACTATTAAACTTCTAGGATAAGGCAAACAGATACCCGGTTAGATCACTTTATATTACGGTTAATATAAGAATGCAGCGTAATTCTATCACATTTCTTCAAATTACGTAGCTCCTATTTCAGATGGCGTACTGGGCTGGCCGGCATCTTAATCCGCGTGGAATGGCGAGTAAAATGCACTATTCAGCTTCTATGATAGGGCATTCACAGACCCGATTAGATCATTTTATATTTTGTTTAATATAAGATTTCAGGGAAATTCTATCACATTTGTTCAATTTACGTCGCTCATATTTCAGATAGCGTATTGGGCTAAGCGGCATCTCAAAGCGCATGAAATGGCGAGTAGAATGCACTATTAAACTTCTAGGGTAGTGCAAGCAGAGACCCGATTAGATCATTTTATATTATGGTTAATTTAAGAATTCAGCAAAATTCTATCACATTTGTTCAATTTACGTCGCTCCTATTTCAGATAGCGTACTGGGCTGGCCGTTATCTCAAAGCGCATGGAATGGCGAGTAAAATGCACTATTAAACTTCTATGATAGGGCAATCAGTGACCCGATTAGATCATTTTATATTATAGTTAATTTAAGAATTCAGCGAAATTCTATCACATTTGTTCAATTTACGTCGCTCCTATTTCAGATAGCGTATTGGGCTACGCGGCATCACAAAGCGCATGAAATGGCGAATAAAATGCAGTATTAAACTTCTAGGCTAGGGCGAACAGAGGCCCGATTAGATCATTTTACATTCTGGTTAATAAAATAATTCAGCGAAATTCTATCGCATTTGTTCAACTTTCGTTGCTCCTATTTCAGATAGCGTATTGGTTTAAGCGGCATCTCAAAGCGCATGAAATGGCGAGTAAAATGCACTATTAAACTTCTAGGGTGGGGCGAACAGAGACCCGATTAGATCATTTTACATTAAGGTTAATATAAGAATTCAGGGAAATTCTATCACATTTGTTCAATTCGTGTCGCTCATATTTCAGATAGCGTATTGGGCTAAGCGGCATCTCAAAGCGCATGAAATGGCGAGTAAAATGCACTGTTAAACTTCAATGATAGGGCAGTCAGAGACCCGATTAGATCATTTTATATTTTGCTTAATTTAAGAATTCAGCAAGAATCTATCACATTTGTTGAATTTACGTCGCTCCTATTTCAGATAGCGTACTGGGCTAGGCGGCATCTTAGAGCGCGTGGAATGGCGAGTAAAATGCACTGTTAAACTTCAATGATAGGGCAGTCAGAGACCCGATTAGATCATTTTATATTTTGTTTAATATAAGATTTCAGGGAAATCCTATCACATTTGTTCTATTTACGTCGCTCCTATTTCAGTTAGCGTATTGAGCTAAGCGGCATCTCGAAGCGCATGAAATGGCGAATAAAATGGACTATTAAACTTCTAGGGTAGGGCAAACAGAGACCCGGTTAGATCATTTTATAATACGGTTAATATAAGAATGCAGCGTAATTCTATCACATTTCTTCAAATTACGTCGCTCCTATTTCAGATAGCGTACTGGGCTGGCCGTTATCTTAAAGCGCATGGAATGGCGAGTAAAATGCACTATTAAACTTCTATGATAGGGCAATCAGTGACCCGATTAGATCATTTTATATTATAGTTAATTTAAGAATTCAGCGAAATTCTATCACATTTGTTCAATTTACGTCGCTCCTATTTCAGATAGCGTATTGGGCTAAGCGGCATCTCAAAGCGCATGAAATGGCGAGTAAAATGCAATACTAAACTTCTAGGATAATGCAAACAGAGACCCCATTAGATCATTTTATATTTTTGTTAATATAAGAATTCAGCGAAATTCTATCACATTTGTTCAATTTACGTCGCTCATATTTCCGATAGCGTATTGGGCTAAGCGGCATCTCAAAGCGCATGAAATGGCGAGTAAAATGCACTATTAAACTTCTAGGGTAGGGCAATCAGTGACCCGATTAGATCATTTTATATTATAGTTAATTTAAGAATTCAGCGATATTCTATCACATTTGTTCAATTTACGTCGCTCCTATTTCAGATAGCGTATTGGGCTATGCGGCATCTTAAAGCGCTCGGAATGGCGAGTAAAATGCACTATTAAACTTCTATGCTAGGGCAATCAGAGACCCGATTAGATCATTTTATATTTTGGTTAATATAAGAATTCAGTGAAATTCTATCACATTTGTTCAATTTACGTCGCTCCTATTTCAGATAGCGTATTGGGCAAAGCGGCATCTAAAAGCGTATGAAATGGCGAATAAAATGCACTATTAAAGTTCTAGGCTCGGGCGAACAGAGATCCGATTAGTTCATTTTACATTATGGTTAATAAAAGAATTCAGCGAAATTCTATCACAATTGTTCCACTTATATCACTCCAATTTCAGATAGCGTATTAGGCTAAGCGGCATCTCAAAGCGCATGAAATGACGAGTAAAATGCACTATTAAAGTTCTAAGGTAGGGCAAACAGAGACCCGATTAGATCATTTTATATTATGGTTAATTTAAGAATTGAGCGAAATTCTATCACATTCGTTCAATTTACGTCGCTCCTATTTCAGATAGCGTATTGGGCTAAGCGGCATCTCAATGCGCATGAAATGGCGAGTAAAATGCACTATTAAACTTCTAGGATAAGGCAAACAGAGACCCGACTCGATCATTTTATATTACGGTTAATATAAGAATTCAGCATAATTCTATCACATTTGTTCAACGTACGTCGCTCCTATTTCAGATAGCGTACTAGGTTAGGCGGCATCTTAAAGCGCATGAAATGGCGAGTAAAATACACTATTAAACTTCTAGGGTAGGGCAAACAGAGACCCGATTAGATCATTTTATATTATGGTTAATTTAAGAATTCAGCCAAATTCTATCACATTTTTTCAATTTACGTCCCTCCTATTTCAGATAGCATACTGGGCTAGGCGGAATCTTAAAGCGCGTGGATTGGCGAGTAAAATGCACTATTAAACTGCTATGATAGGGCAATCAGAGACCCGTTTCGATCATTTTATATTTTGGTTAATATAAGAATTCAGAAAAATTCTATCACATTTGTTCAATTTACGTCGCTCTTATTTCAGATAGCTTATTGGGCTAAGAGGCATATCAAAGCGCATGAAATGACGAGTGAAATGCACTATTAAACTTCTGGGGTAGGGCGAACAGAGAACCGATTAGATCATTTTACATTAAGGTTAATATAAGAATTCAGGGAAATTCTATCACGTTTGTTCAATTTACGTCGCTCCTATTTCAGATAGCGTATTGGGCTAAGCGGCATCTCAAACCGCATGAAATGGCGAGTAAAATGCACTGTTAAACTTCTAGGGTAGGGCAAACAGAGACCCGATTAGATAATTTTATATTACGGTTAATATAATAATTGAGCGTAATTCTATCACATTTGTTCAACTTACGTCGCTCCTATTTCAGATAGCGTACTGGGCTATGCGGCATCTCAAAGCGCATGAAATGACGAGTGAAATGCACTATTAAACATCTATGATAGGGCAAACAGAGACCCGATTAGATCATTTTATATTATGGTTAATTTAAGAATTCAGCCAACTTCTATCACATTTGTTCAATTTACGTCGCTCCTATTTCAGATAGCGTACTGGGCTAGGCGGAATCTTAAAGCGCGTGGAAGGGCGAGTAAAATGCACTATTAAACTTCTATGATAGGGCGAACAGAGACCCGATTAGATCATTTTACATTAAGGTTAATATAAGTATTCAGGGAAATTCTATCACATTTGTTCAATTTACGTCGCTCCTATTTCAGATAGCGTATTGGGCTAAGCGGCATATCAAAGCGCATGAAATGGCCAGTAAAATTCACTGTTAAACTTCTAGGGTAGGGCAAACAGAGACCCGATTAGATCATTTTATATTACGGTTAATATAAGAATTCAGCGTAATTCTATCACATTTGTTCAACATACGTCGCTCCTATTTCAGATAGTGTACTGGGCTAGGCGGCATCTTAAAGCACGTGGAAGGGCGAGTAAAATGCACTACTAAACTTCTATGATAGGGCAATCAGAGTCCCGTTTAGATCATTTTATATTTTGTTTAATATAAGATTTCAGGGAAATTCTATCACATTTGTTCAATTTACGTCGCTCCTATTTCAGATAGCGTATTGGGCTAAGCGGCATCTCAAAGCGCATGAAATGGCGAGTAAAATGCACTATTAAACTTATAGGGTAGGGCAAACAGAGACCCGATTAGATCATATTATATTATGGTTAATTTACGAATTCAGCAAAATTCTATCACATTTGTTCAATTTACATCGCTCCTATTTCAGATATCGTATTGGGCTAACCGGCAACTCAAAGCGCATGAAATGACGAGTGAAATGCAGTATTAAACTTCTAGGGTAGGGAGAACAGAGACCCGATTAGATCATTTTACATTAAGGTTAATATAAGAATTCAGGGAAATTCTATCACATTTGTTCAATTTACGTCGCTCCTATTTCAGATAGCGTATTGGGCTAAGCGGCATCTCAAAGCGCATGAAATGGCGAGTAAAATGCACTATTAAACTTCTAGGGTAGGGCAAACAGAGACCCGATTAGATCATTTTATATTATGGTTAATTTAAGAATTCAGCCAACTTCTATCACATTTGTTCAATTTACGTCGCTCCTATTTCAGATAGCGTATTGGGCTAAGCGGGATCTCAAAGCGCATGAAATGGCAAGTAAAATGCACTATTAAACTTCTAGGGTAAGGCAAACAGAGATCCGATTAGATCATTTTATATTATGGTTAATTTAAGAATTCAGCCAAATTCTATCACATTTGTTCAATTTACGTCGGTCCTATTTCAGATAGCGTATTGGGCTAAGCGCCATCTCAAAGCGCATGAAATGGCGAGTAAAATGCACTATTAAACTTCTAGGGTAGGGCAAACAGAGACCCGATTAGATCATTTTATATTATGGTTAATTTAAGAATTCAGCCAACTTCTATCACATTTGTTCAATTTACGTCGCTCCTATTTCAGATAGCGTACTGGGCTAGGCGGAATCTTAAAGCGCGTGGATTGGCGAGTAAAATGCACTATTAAGCTTCTATGATAGGGCAATCAGAGACCCGATTAGATCATTTTATATTTTGGTTAATATAAGAATTCAGCGAAATTCTATCACAATTGTTCTATTTGCGTCGCTCCTATTTCAGATAGCGTATTGGGCTAAGCGGCATCTCAAAGCGCATGAAATGGCGCGTGAAATGCACTATTACACTTCTAGGGTAGGGCGAACAGAGACCCGATTAGATCATTTTGCATTAAGGTTAATATAAGAATTCAGGGAAATTCTATCACATTTGTTCAATTTACGTCGCTCCTATTTCAGATAGCGTATTGGGCTAAGCGCCATCTCAAAGCGCATGAAATGGCGAGTAAAATGCACTATTAAACTTGTAGGGTAGGGCAAACAGAGACCCGATTAGATCATTTTATATTATGGTTAATTTAAGAATTCAGCCAACTTCTATCACATTTGTTCAATTTACGTCGCTCCTATTTCAGATAGCGTACTGGGCTAGGCGGAATCTTAAAGCGCGTGGATTGGCGAGTAAAATGCACTATTAAGCTTCTATGATAGGGCAATCAGAGACCCGATTAGATCATTTTATATTTTGGTTAATATAAGAATTCAGCGAAATTCTATCACAATTGTTCTATTTGCGTCGCTCCTATTTCAGATAGCGTATTGGGCTAAGCGGCATCTCAAAGCGCATGAAATGGCGCGTGAAATGCACTATTACACTTCTAGGGTAGGGCGAACAGAGACCCGATTAGATCATTTTGCATTAAGGTTAATATAAGAATTCAGGGAAATTCTATCACATTTGTTCAATTTACGTCGCTCCTATTTCAGATAGCGTATTGGGCTAAGCGGCATCTCAACGCGCATGAAATGGCGAGTAAAATGCACTGCTAAACTTGTAGGGTAGGGCAAACAGAGACCCGATTAGATCATTTTATATTATAGTTAATTTAAGATGTCAGCAAAATTCTGTCACATTTGTTCAATTTACGTCGCTCCAATTTCAGATAGCGTACTGGGTTAGGCGGCATGTTAAAGCGCGTGGAATGGCTATCAAAATGCACTATTAAACTTCTATGATAGGGCAGACAGAGACCCGATTAGATCATTTTATGTTATGGTTAATTTAAGAATTCAGCGAAATTCTATCACATTTGTTCAATTTACGTCGCTCCTATTGCAGATAGCGTATTGGGCTAAGCGGGATCTCAAAGCGCATGAAATGGCAAGTAAAATGCACTATTAAACTTCTGAGGTAAGGCAAACAGAGATCCGATTAGATCATTTTATATTATGGTTAATTTAAGAATTCAGCCAAATTCTATCACATTTGTTCAATTTACGTCGGTCCTATTTCAGATAGCGTATTGGGCTAAGCGCCATCTCAAAGCGCATGAAATGGCGAGTAAAATGCACTATTAAACTTCTAGGGTAGGGCAAACAGAGACCCGATTAGATCATTTTATATTATGGTTAATTTAAGAATTCAGCCAACTTCTATCACATTTGTTCAATTTACGTCGCTCCTATTTCAGATAGCGTACTGGGCTAGGCGGAATCTTAAAGCGCGTGGATTGGCGAGTAAAATGCACTATTAAACTTCTATGATAGGGCAATCAGAGACCCGATTAGATCATTTTATATTTTGGTTAATATAAGAATTCAGCGAAATTCTATCACAATTGTTCTATTTGCGTCGCTCCTATTTCAGATAGCGTATTGGGCTAAGCGGCATCTGAAAGCGCATGAAATGGCGAGTAAAATGCACTATTAAACTTATAGGGTAGGGCAAACAGAGACCCGATAAGATCATTTTGCATTAAGGTTAATATAAGTATTCAGGGAAATTCTATCACATTTCTTCAATTTACGTCGCTCCAATTTCAGATAGCGTATTGGGCTAAGCGGCATCTCAAAGCGCATGAAATGGCGAGTAAAATGCACTATTAAACTTATAGGGTAGGGCAAACAGAGACCCGATTAGATCATTTTATATTATAGTTAATTTAAGATGTCAGCAAAATTCTGTCACATTTGTTCAATTTACGTCGCTCCAATTTCAGATAGCGTACTGGGTTAGGCGGCATCTTAAAGCGCGTGGAATGGCGATCAAAATGCACTATTAAACTTCTATGATAGGGCAATCAGAGACCCGACTAGATCATTTTATATTTTGGTTAATATAAGAATTCAGCGAAATTCTATCACAATTGTTCAATTTACGTCACTCCTATTTCAGATAGCGTATTGGGCTCAGCGGCATCTCAAAGCGCATGAAATGACGAGTGAAAGGCACTGTTAAACTTCTAGGGTAGGGCGAACAGAGACCCGATTAGATCATTTTACATTAAGGTTAATATAAGTATTCAGGGAAATTCTATCACATTTGTTCAATTTACGTCGCTCCTATTTCAGATAGCGTATTGGGCTAAGCGGCATCTCAAAGCGCATGAAATGGCGAGTAAAATGCACTTTTAAACATCTAGGGTAGGGCAAACAGAGACCCGATTAGATCATTTCATATTATGGTTTATTTAAGAATTCAGAAAAATTCTGTCACATTTGTTCAATTTACGTCGCTCCTATTTCAGATAGCGTATTGGGCTAAGCTGCATCTCGAAGCGCAAGAAATGGCGATTAAAATGCGCTGTTAAACTTCTAGTGTAGGGCAAACGGAGACCCGATTAGATCATTTTATATTATGGTTAATTTAAGAATTCAGCCAAATTCTATCACATTTGTTCAACTTACGTCGCTCCTATTTCAGATAGCGTACTGGGCTGGGCGGAATCTTAAAGCGCGTGGATTGGCGAGTAAAATGCACTATTAAACTTCTATGATAGGGCAATCAGAGACCCGATTAGATCATTTTATATTTTGGTTAATATGGGAATTCAGCGAAATTCTATCACAATTGTTCTATTTACGTCGCTCCTATTTCAGATAGCGTATTGGGCTAAGCGGCATCTCAAAGCCCATGAAATGGCGAGTGAAATGCACTATTACACTTCTAGGGTAGGGCGAACAGAGACCCGATTAGATCATTTTACATTAGGGTAAATATAAGTATTCAGGGAAATTCTATCACATTTGTTCAGTTTACGTCGCTCCTATTTCAGATAGCGTACTGGGCTAGGCGGAATCTTAAAGCGCGTGGATTGGCGAGTAAAATGCACTATTACACTTCTATGATATGGCAATCAGAGACCCGATTAGATCATTTTATATTTTGGTTAATATAAGAATTCAGGGAAATTCTATCACATTTGTTCAATTTACGTCGCTCCTATTTCAGATAGCGTATTGGGCTAAGCGGCATCTCAAAGCGCATGAAATGGCGAGTAAAATGCACTGCTAAACTTGTAGGGTAGGGCAAACAGAGACCCGATTACATCATTTTATATTACGGTTAATATAAGAATTCAGCGTAATTCTATCACATTTGTTCAACTTACGTCGCTCCTATTTCAGATAGCGTACTGGACTAGGCGGCATCTTAAAGCGCGTGGAAGGGCGAGTAAAATGCAGTACTAAACTTATAGGGTAGGGCAAACAGAGACCCGATTAGATCATATTATATTATGGTTAATTTTAGAATTCAGCAAAATTCTTTCACATTTGTTCAATTTACATCGCTCCTATTTCAGATATCGTATTGGGCTAAGCGGCAACTCAAAGCGCATGAAATGACGAGTGAAATGCAGTATTAAACTTCTAGGGTAGGGCGAACAGAGACGCGATTAGATCATTTTACATTAAGGTTAATATAAGAATTCAGCGAAATTCTATCACATTTGTCCAATTTACGTCGCTCCTATTTCAGATAGCTTATTGGGCTAAGCGGCATCTCAAAGCGCATGAAATGGCGAGTGAAATGCACTATTAAACTTCCAGGGTAGGGCGAACAAAGACCCGATTAGATCATTTTACATTAAGGTGTATATAAGAATTCAGGGAAATTCTATCACATTTGTTCAATTTACGTCGCTCCTATTTCAGATTGCGTGTTGGGCTAAGCGGCATCTCAAAGCGCATGAAATGGCGAGTAGAATGCACTATTAAACTTCTAGGGTAGTGCAAGCAGAGACCCGATTAGATCATTTTATATTATGGTTAATTTAAGAATTCAGCAAAATTCTATCACATTTGTTCAATTTACGTCGCTCCTATTTCAGATAGCGTACTGGGCTGGCCGTTATCTCAAAGCGCATGGAATGGCGAGTAAAATGCACTATTAAACTTCTATGATAGGGCAATCAGTGACCCGATTAGATCATTTTATATTATAGTTAATTTAAGAATTCAGCGAAATTCTATCACATTTGTTCAATTTACGTCGCTCCTATTTCAGATAGCGTATTGGGCTACGCGGCATCACAAAGCGCATGAAATGGCGAATAAAATGCAGTATTAAACTTCTAGGCTAGGGCGAACAGAGACCCGATTAGATCATTTTACATTCTGGTTAATAAAATAATTCAGCGAAATTCTATCGCATTTGTTCAACTTTCGTTGCTCCTATTTCAGATAGCGTATTGGTTTAAGCGGCATCTCAAAGCGCATGAAATGGCGAGTAAAATGCACTATTAAACTTCTTGGGTGGGGCGAACAGAGACCCGATTAGATCATTTTACATTAAGGTTAATATAAGAATTCAGGGAAATTCTATCACATTTGTTCAATTCGTGTCGCTCATATTTCAGATAGCGTATTGGGCTAAGCGGCATCTCAAAGCGCATGAAATGGCGAGTAAAATGCACTGGTAAACTTCAATGATAGGGCAGTCAGAGACACGATTAGATCATTTTATATTTTGCTTAATTTAAGAATTCAGCAAGAATCTATCACATTTGTTGAATTTACGTCGCTCCTATTTCAGATAGCGTACTGGGCTAGGCGGCATCTTAGAGCGCGTGGAATGGCGAGTAAAATGCACTGTTAAACTTCAATGATAGGGCAGTCAGAGACCCGATTAGATCATTTTATATTTTGTTTAATATAAGATTTCAGGTAAATCCTATCACATTTGTTCTATTTACGTCGCTCCTATTTCAGTTAGCGTATTGAGCTAAGCGGCATCTCGAAGCGCATGAAATGGCGAATAAAATGGACTATTAAACTTCTAGGGTAGGGCAAACAGAGACCCGGTTAGATCATTTTATAATACGGTTAATATAAGAATGCAGCGTAATTCTATCACATTTCTTCAAATTACGTCGCTCCTATTTCAGATAGCGTACTGGGCTGGCCGTTATCTTAAAGCGCATGGAATGGCGAGTAAAATGCACTATTAAACTTCTATGATAGGGCAATCAGTGACCCGATTAGATCATTTTATATTATAGTTAATTTAAGAATTCAGCGAAATTCTATCACATTTGTTCAATTTACGTCGCTCCTATTTCAGATAGCGTATTCGGCTAAGCGGCATCTCAAAGCGCATGAAATGACGAGTAAAATGCACTATTAAACTTCTAGGGTAGGGCAAGCAGAGACCCGATTAGATCATTTTATATTATGGTTAATTTAAGAATTCAGCAAAATTCTATCACATTCGTTCAATTTAGGTCGCTCCTATTTCAGATAGCGTATTGGGCTAAGCGGCACCTCAAAGCGCATGAAATGGCGAGTGAAATGCACTATAAGACTTCTATGGTAGGGCGAACAGAGACCAGATTAGATCATTTTACATTCTGGTTAATAAAATAATTCAGCGAAATTCTATCACATTTGTTCAACTTTCGTCGCTCCTATTTCAGATAGCGTATTGAGCTAAGCGGCATCTCGAAGCGCATGAAATGGCGAGTATAATGCACTATTAAACATCTAGGATGAGGCAAACAGATACCCGATTAGATCATTTTATATTACGGTTAATACAAGAATGCAGCGTAATTCTATCACATTTGTTCAAGTTACGTCGCTCCTATTTCAGGTAGCGTACTGGGCTAGGCGGCATCTTAAAGCGCGTGGAATGGCGAGTAAAATGCACTACTAAACTTCTATGATAGGGCAATCAGAGACCCGATTAGATCATTTTATATTTTGTTTAATATAAGATTTCAGGGAAATCCTATCACATTTGTTCTATTTACGTCGCTCCTATTTCAGTTAGCGTATTGAGCTAAGCGGCATCTCGAAGCGCATGAAATGGCGAATAAAATGGACTATTAAACTTCTAGGGTAGGGCAAACAGAGACCCGGTTAGATCATTTTATAATACGGTTAATATAAGAATGCAGCGTAATTCTATCACATTTCTTCAAATTACGTCGCTCCTATTTCAGATAGCGTACTAGGCTGGCCGTTATCTTAAAGCGCATGGAATGGCGAGTAAAATGCACTATTAAACTTCTATGATAGGGCAATCAGTGACCCGATTAGATCATTTTATATTATAGTTAATTTAAGAATTCAGCGAAATTCTATCACATTTGTTCAATTTACGTCGCTCCTATTTCAGATAGCGTATTGGGCTAAGCGGCATCTCAAAGCGCATGAAATGGCGAGTAAAATGCAATACTAAACTTCTAGGATAATGCAAACAGAGACCCCATTAGATCATTTTATATTTTTGTTAATATAAGAATTCAGCGAAATTCTATCACATTTGTTCAATTTACGTCGCTCATATTTCCGATAGCGTATTGGGCTAAGCGGCATCTCAAAGCGCATGAAATGGCGAGTAAAATGCACTATTAAACTTCTAGGGTAGGGCAATCAGTGACCCGATTAGATCATTTTATATTATAGTTAATTTAAGAATTCAGCGATATTCTATCACATTTGTTCAATTTACGTCGCTCCTATTTCAGATAGCGTATTGGGCTATGCGGCATCTTAAAGCGCTCGGAATGGCGAGTAAAATGCACTATTAAACTTCTATGCTAGGGCAATCAGAGACCCGATTAGATCATTTTATATTTTGGTTAATATAAGAATTCAGTGAAATTCTATCACATTTGTTCAATTTACGTCGCTCCTATTTCAGATAGCGTATTGGGCAAAGCGGCATCTCAAAGCGTATGAAATGGCGAATAAAATGCACTATTAAAGTTCTAGGCTCGGGCGAACAGAGATCCGATTAGTTCATAATACATCATGGTTAATAAAAGAATTCAGCGAAATTCTATCACAATTGTTCCACTTATATCGCTCCAATTTCAGATAGCGTATTAGGCTAAGCGGCATCTCAAAGCGCATGAAATGACGAGTAAAATGCACTATTAAACTTCTAGGGTAGGGCAAGCAGAGACCCGATTAGATCATTTTATATTATGGTTAATTTAAGAATTCAGCAAAATTCTATCACATTCGTTCAATTTAGGTCGCTCCTATTTCAGATAGCGTATTGGGCTAAGCGGCACATCAAAGCGCATGAAATGGCGAGTGAAATGCACTATAAGACTTCTATGGTAGGGCGAACAGAGACCAGATTAGATCATTTTACATTCTGGTTAATAAAATAATTCAGCGAAATTCTATCACATTTGTTCAACTTTCGTCGCTCCTATTTCAGATAGCGTATTGAGCTAAGCGGCATCTCGAAGCGCATGAAATGGCGAGTATAATGCACTATTAAACATCTAGGATGAGGCAAACAGATACCCGATTAGATCATTTTATATTACGGTTAATATAAGAATGCAGCGTAATTCTATCACATTTGTTCAAGTTACGTCGCTCCTATTTCAGGTAGCGTACTGGGCTAGGCGGCATCTTAAAGCGCGTGGAATGGCGAGTAAAATGCATTACTAAACTTCTGTGATAGGGCAATCAGAGACCCGATTAGATCATTTTATATTTTGTTTAATATAAGATTTCAGGGAAATAGTATCACATTTGTTCAATTTACGTCGCTCCTGTTCCAGATATCGTATTCGGCTAAGCGGCATCTCAAAGCGCATGAAATGACGAGTAAAATGCACTATTAAACTTCTAGGGTAGGGCAAGCAGAGACCCGATTAGATCATTTTATATTATGGTTAATTTAAGAATTCAGCAAAATTCTATCACATGCGTTCAATTTAGGTCGCTCCTATTTCAGATAGCGTATTGGGCTAAGCGGCACCTCAAAGCGCATGAAATGGCGAGTGAAATGCACTATAAGACTTCTATGGTAGGGCGAACAGATTCCAGATTAGATCATTTTACATTCTGGTTAATAAAATAATTCAGCGAAATTCTATCACATTTGTTCAACTTTCGTCGCTCCTATTTCAGATAGCGTATTGAGCTAAGCGGCATCTCGAAGCGCATGAAATGCCGAATAAAATGGACTATTAAACTTCTAGGGTAGGGCAAACAGAGACCCGGTTAGATCATTTTATAATACGGTTAATATAAGAATGCAGCGTAATTCTATCACATTTCTTCAAATTACGTCGCTCCTATTTCAGATAGCGTACTGGGCTGGCCGTTATCTTAAAGCGCATGGAATGGCGAGTAAAATGCACTATTAAACTTCTATGATAGGGCAATCAGTGACCCGATTAGATCATTTTATATTATAGTTAATTTAAGAATTCAGCGAAATTCTATCACATTTGTTCAATTTACGTCGCTCCTATTTCAGATAGCGTATTGGGCTACGCGGCATCACAAAGCGCATGAAATGGCGAATAAAATGCAGTATTAAACTTCTAGGCTAGGGCGAACAGAGACCCGATTAGATCATTTTACATTCTGGTTAATAAAATAATTCAGCGAAATTCTATCGCATTTGTTCAACTTTCGTTGCTCCTATTTCAGATAGCGTATTGGTTTAAGCGGCATCTCAAAGCGCATGAAATGGCGAGTAAAATGCACTATTAAACTTCTAGGGTGGGGCGAACAGAGACCCGATTAGATCATTTTACATTAAGGTTAATATAAGAATTCAGGGATATTCTATCACATTTGTTCAATTCGTGTCGCTCATATTTCAGATAGCGTATTGGGCTAAGCGGCATCTCAAAGCGCATGAAATGGCGAGTAAAATGAACTGTTAAACTTCAATGATAGGGCAGTCAGAGACCCGATTAGATCATTTTATATTTTGCTTAATTTAAGAATTCAGCAAGAATCTATCACATTTGTTGAATTTCCGTCGCTCCTATTTCAGATAGCGTACTGGGCTAGGCGGCATCTTAGAGCGCGTGGAATGGCGAGTAAAATGCACTGTTAAACTTCAATGATAGGGCAGTCAGAGACCCGATTAGATCATTTTATATTTTGTTTAATATAAGATTTCAGGGAAATCCTATCACATTTGTTCTATTTACGTCGCTCCTATTTCAGTTAGCGTATTGAGCTAAGCGGCATCTCGAAGCGCATCAAATGGCGAATAAAATGGACTATTAAACTTCTAGGGTAGGGCAAACAGAGACCCGGTTAGATCATTTTATAATACGGTTAATATAAGAATGCAGCGTAATTCTATCACATTTCTTCAAATTACGTCGCTCCTATTTCAGATAGCGTACTGGGCTGGCCGTTATCTTAAAGCGCATGGAATGGCGAGTAAAATGCACTATTAAACTTCTATGATAGGGCAATCAGTGACCCGATTAGATCATTTTATATTATAGTTAATTTAAGAATTCAGCGAAATTCTATCACATTTGTTCAATTTACGTCGCTCCTATTTCAGATAGCGTATTGGGCTAAGCGGCATCTCAAAGCGCATGAAATGGCGAGTAAAATGCAATACTAAACTTCTAGGATAATGCAAACAGAGACCCCATTAGATCATTTTATATTTTTGTTAATATAAGAATTCAGCGAAATTCTATCACATTTGTTCAATTTACGTCGCTCATATTTCCGATAGCGTATTGGGCTAAGCGGCATCTCAAAGCGCATGAAATGGCGAGTAAAATGCACTATTAAACTTCTAGGGTAGGGCAATCAGTGACCCGATTAGATCATTTTATATTATAGTTAATTTAAGAATTCAGCGATATTCAATCACATTTGTTCAATTTACGTCGCTCCTATTTCAGATAGCGTATTGGGCTATGCGGCATCTTAAAGCGCTCGGAATGGCGAGTAAAATGCACTATTAAACTTCTATGCTAGGGCAATCAGAGACCCGATTAGATCATTTTATATTTTGGTTAATATAAGAATTCAGTGAAATTCTATCACATTTGTTCAATTTACGTCGCTCCTATTTCAGATAGCGTATTGGGCAAAGCGGCATCTCAAAGCGTATGAAATGGCGAATAAAATGCACTATTAAAGTTCTAGGCTCGGGCGAACAGAGATCCGATTAGTTCATTTTACATTATGGTTAATAAAAGAATTCAGCGAAATTCTATCACAATTGTTCCACTTATATCACTCCAATTTCAGATAGCGTATTAGGCTAAGCGGCATCTCAAAGCGCATGAAATGATGAGTAAAATGCACTATTAAAGTTCTAAGGTAGGGCAAACAGAGACCCGATTAGATCATTTTATATTATGGTTAATTTAAGAATTGAGCGAAATTCTATCACATTCGTTCAATTTACGTCGCTCCTATTTCAGATAGCGTATTGGGCAAAGCGGCATCTCAAAGCGCATGAAATGACGAGTAAAATGCACTATTAAACTTCTAGGGTAGGGCAAGCAGAGACCCGATTAGATCATTTTATATTATGGTTAATTTAAGAATTCAGGGAAATTCTATCACACTTGTTCAATTTACGTCGCTTCTATTTCAGACAGCGTACTGTGCTAGGCGGCATCTTAAAGCGCGTGGAATGCCGAGTAAAATGCACTATTAACCTTCTGTGATAGGGCAATCAGAGACCAGATTAGATCATTTTATACTTTGGTTAATATAAGAATTCAGCGAAATTCTATCACATTTGTTCAATTTACGTCGCTCCCATTTCAGATAGCGTATTGGGCTAAACGGCATCTCAAAGCGCATGAAATGGCGTGTAAAATGCACGATTAAACTTCTAGGGTAGGGCAAACAGAGACCCGATTAGATCATTTTATATTTTGGTTAATATAAGAATTCAGCGAAATTCTATCACATTTGTTCAATTTACGTCGCTCCTATTTCAGACAGCTTATTGGGCTTAGCGGCATCTCAAATCGCATGAAATGGCGAACAAAATGCACTACTAAACTTCTAGGCTAGGGCGAACAGAGACCCGAGCAGATCATTTTACATTATGGTTAATAAAAGAATTCAGCGTAATTCTATCACATTTGTTCAACTTACGTCGCTCCTATTTCAGATAGCGTATTGGGCAAAGCGGCATCTCAAAGCGCATGAAATGGCGAGTGAAATGCATTATTAGACTTCTATGGTAGGGCGAACAGAGACCCGATTGGATCATTTTACATTAAGGTTAATATAAGAATTCACGGAAATTCTATCACATTTGTTCAATTTACGTCGCTCCTATTCCAGATAGCGTATTGGGCTAAGCGGCATCTCAAAGCGCATGAAATGGCGACTAAAATGCACTATTAAACTTCTAGGGTAGGTCAAACAGAGACCCGATTAGATCATTTTATATTATGGTTAATTTAAGAATTCAGCCAAATTTTATCACATTTGTTCAATTTACGTCGCTCCTATTTCAGATAGCGTACTGGGCTAGGCGGAATCTTAAAGCGCGTGGATTGGCGAGTAAAATGCACTATTAATCATCTCGGGTAGGGCGAACAGAGACCCGATTAGAACACTTTACATTAAGGTTAATATAAGAATTCAGCGAAAGTCTCTCACATTTGTTCAATTTACGTCGCTGATATTTCAGATAGCGTATTGGGCTAAGCGGCATCTCAATGCGCATGAAATGGCGAGTAAAATGCACTATTAAACTTCTAGGATAAGGCAAACAGAGACCCGACTCGATCATTTTATATTACGGTTAATATAAGAATTCAGCATAATTCTATCACATTTGTTCAACGTACGTCGCTCCTATTTCAGATAGCGTACTAGGTTAGGCGGCATCTTAAAGCGCCTGAAATGGCGAGTAAAATACACTATTAAACTTCTAGGGTAGGGCAAACAGAGACCCGATTAGATCATTTTATATTATGGTTAATTTAAGAATTCAGCCAAATTCTATCACATTTTTTCAATTTACGTCCCTCCTATTTCAGATAGCATACTGGGCTAGGCGGAATCTTAAAGCGCGTGGATTGGCAAGTAAAATGCACTATTAAACTGCTATGATAGGGCAATCAGAGACCCGTTTCGATCATTTTATATTTTGGTTAATATAAGAATTCAGAAAAATTCTATCACATTTGTTCAATTTACGTCGCTCTTATTTCAGATAGCTTATTGGGCTAAGAGGCATATCAAAGCGCATGAAATGACGAGTGAAATGCACTATTAAACTTCTAGGATAAGGCAAACAGAGACCCGATTAGATCATTTTATATTACGGTTAATATAAGAATTCAGCGTAATTCTATCACATTTGTTCAATTTACGTCGCTCCTATTTCAGATAGCTTATTGGGCTAAGCGGCATCTCAAAGCGCATGAAATGACGAGTGAAAGGTACTATTAAACTTCTGGGGTAGGGCGAACAGAGAACCGATTAGATCATTTTACATTAAGGTTAATATAAGAATTCAGGGAAATTCTATCACGTTTGTTCAATTTACGTCGCTCCTATTTCAGATAGCGTATTGGGCTAAGCGGCATCTCAAACCGCATGAAATGGCGAGTAAAATGCACTGTTAAACTTCTAGGGTAGGGCAAACAGAGACCCGATTAGATCATTTTATATTATGGTTAATTTAAGAATTCAGCGAAACTCTATCATATTTGTTCAATTTACGTCGCTCCTATTTCAGATAGCGTATTGGGCTAAGCGGCATATCAATGCGCATGAAATGGCGAGTAAAATGCACTATTAAACTTCTAGGATAAGGCAAACAGGGACCCGATTAGATCATTTTATATTACGGTTAATATAAGAAGTCAGCGTAATTCTATCACATTTGTTCAACTTACGTCGCTCCTATTTCAGATAGCGTACTGGGCTAGGCGGCATCTTAAAGCGCGTGGAATGGTGAGTAAAATGCACTACTAAACTTCTATGATAGGACAATCAGAGTCCCGTTTAGATCATTTTATATTTTGTTTAATATAAGATTTCAGGGAAATTCTATCACAATTGTTCTATTTACGTCGCTCCTATTTCAGATAGCGTATTGGGCTAAGCGGCATCTCAAAGCCCATGAAATGGCGAGTGAAATGCACTATTACACTTCTAGGGTAGGTCGAACAGAGACCCGATTAGATCATTTTACATTAAGGTTAATATAAGTATTCAGGGAAATTCTATCACATTTGTTCAATATACGTCGCTCCTATTTCAGATAGCGTATTGGGCTAAGCGGCATCTCAAAGCGGTTGAAATGGCGAGTAAAATGCACTGTTAAACATCTAGGGTAGGGCAAACAGAGACCCGATTAGATCATTTCATATTATGGTTTATTTAAGAATTCAGAAAAATTCTATCACATTTGTTCAATTTACGTCGCTCCTATTTCAGATAGCGTACTGGGCTAGGCGGAATCTTAAAGCGCGTGGATTGGCGAGTAAAATGCACTATTAAACTTCTATGATAGGGCAATCAGAGACCCGATTAGATCATTTTATATTTTGGTTAATATGGGAATTCAGCGAAATTCTATCACAATTGTTCTATTTACGTCGCTCCTATTTCAGATAGCGTATTGGGCTAAGCGGCATCTCAAAGGGCATGAAATGGCGAGTGAAATGCACTATTAAACTTCTAGGGTAGGGCGAACAGAGACCCGATTAGATCATTTTACATTAAGGTTAATATAAGTATTCAGGGAAATTCTATCACATTTGTTCAATTTACGTCGCTCCTATTTCAGATAGCGTATTGGGCTAAGCGGCATCTCAAAGCGCATGAAATGGCGAGTAAAATGCACTGTTAAACTTCTAGGGTAGGGCAAACAGAGACCCGATTAGATCGTTTTATATTATGGTTAATTTAAGAATTCAGCCAAATTCTATCACATTTGTTCAATTTACGTCGCTCCTATTGCAGATAGCGTATTGGGCTAAGCGGCATCTCAAAGCGCATGAAATGACGAGTGAAATGCACTAGTAATCTTCTAGGGTAGGGCGAACAGAGACCCGATTAGATCATTTTATATTATGGTTAATTTAAGAATTCAGCCAAATTCTATCACATTTGTTCAACTTACGTCGCTCCTATTTCAGATAGCGTACTGGGCTGGGCGGAATCTTAAAGCGCGTGGATTGGCGAGTAAAATGCACTATTAAACTTCTATGATAGGGCAATCAGAGACCCGATTAGATCATTTTATATTTTGGTTAATATGGGAATTCAGCGAAATTCTATCACAATTGTTCTATTTACGTCGCTCCTATTTCAGATAGCGTATTGGGCTAAGCGGCATCTCAAAGCCCATGAAATGGCGAGTGAAATGCACTATTAAACTTCTAGGGTAGGGCGAACAGAGACCCGATTAGATCATTTTACATTAAGGTAAATATAAGTATTCAGGGAAATTCTATCACATTTGTTCAATTTACGTCGCTCCTATTTCAGATAGCGTATTGGGCTAAGCGGCATCTCAAAGCCCATGAAATGGCGAGTAAAATGCACTGGTAAACTTCTAGGGAAGGGCAAACGGAGACCCGATTAGATCATTTCATATTATGGTTTATTTAAGAATTCAGAAAAATTCTATCACATTTGTTCAATTTACGTCGCTCCTATTTCAGATAGCGTATTGGGCTAAGCGGCATCTCAACGCGCATGAAATGGCGAGTAAAATGCACTGTTAAACTTCTAGGGAAGGGCAAATGGAGACCCGATTAGATCATTTCATATTATGGTTTATTTAAGAATTCAGAAAAATTCTATCACATTTGTTCAATTTACGTCGCTCCTATTTCAGATTGCGTATTGGCCTAAGCGGCATCTCTAATCGCATGAGATGGCGAGTAAAATGCACTAATAAACTTCTAGGGTAAGGCAAACAGAGACCCGATTAGATCATTTTATATTATGGTTAATTTAAGAATTCAGCCAAATTCTATCACATTTGTTCAATTTACGTCGCTCCTATTTCAGATAGCGTATTGGGATAAGCGCCATCTCAAAGCGCATGAAATGGCGAGTAAAATGCACTATTAAATTTCTAGGGTAGGGCAAACAGAGACCCGATTAGATCATTTTATATTAAGGTTAATTTAAGAATTCAGCCAAATTCTATCACATTTGTTCAGTTTACGTCGCTCCTATTTCAGATAGCGTACTGGGCTAGGCGGAATCTTAAAGCGCGTGGATTGGCGAGTAAAATGCACTATTACACTTCTATGATATGGCAATCAGAGACCCGATTAGATCATTTTATATTTTGGTTAATATAAGAATTCAGGGAAATTCTATCACATTTGTTCAATTTACGTCGCGCCTATTTCAGATAGCGTATTGGGCTAAGCGGCATCTCAAAGCGCATGAAATGGCGAGTAAAATGCACTGCTAAACTTGTAGGGTAGGGCAAACAGAGACCCGATTACATCATTTTATATTATAGTTAATTTAAGATGTCAGCAAAATTCTGTCACATTTGTTCAATTTACGTCGCTCCAATTTCAGATAGCGTACTGGGTTAGGCGGCATGTTAAAGCGCGTGGAATGGCTATCAAAATGCACTATTAAACTTCTATGATAGGGCAGACAGAGACCCGATTAGATCATTTTATGTTATGGTTAATTTAAGAATTCAGCGAAATTCTATCACATTTGTTCAATTTACGTCGCTCCTATTGCAGATAGCGTATTGGGCTAAGCGGGATCTCAAAGCGCATGAAATGGCAAGTAAAATGCACTATTAAACTTCTAGGGTAAGGCAAACAGAGATCCGATTAGATCATTTTATATTATGGTTAATTTAAGAATTCAGCCAAATTCTATCACATTTGTTCAATTTACGTCGGTCCTATTTCAGATAGCGTATTGGGCTAAGCGCCATCTCAAAGCGCATGAAATGGCGAGTAAAATGCACTATTAAACTTCTAGGGTAGGGCAAACAGAGACCCGATTAGATCATTTTATATTATGGTTAATTTAAGAATTCAGCCAACTTCTATCACATTTGTTCAATTTACGTCGCTCCTATTTCAGATAGCGTACTGGGCTAGGCGGAATCTTAAAGCGCGTGGATTGGCGAGTAAAATGCACTATTAAACTTCTATGATAGGGCAATCAGAGACCCGATTAGATCATTTTATATTTTGGTTAATATAAGAATTCAGCGAAATTCTATCACAATTGTTCTATTTGCGTCGCTCCTATTTCAGATAGCGTATTGGGCTAAGCGGCATCTCAAAGCGCATGAAATGGCGCGTGAAATGCACTATTACACTTCTAGGGTAGGGCGAACAGAGACCCGATTAGATCATTTTGCATTAAGGTTAATATAAGTATTCAGGGAAATTCTATCACATTTCTTCAATTTACGTCGCTCCTATTTCAGATAGCGTATTGGGCTAAGCGGCATCTCAAAGCGCATGAAATGGCGAGTAAAATGCACTATTAAACTTATAGGGTAGGGCAAACAGAGACCCGATTAGATCATTTTATATTATAGATAATTTAAGATGTCAGCAAAATTCTGTCACATTTGTTCAATTTACGTCGCTCCAATTTCAGATAGCGTACTGGGTTAGGCGGCATCTTAAAGCGCGTGGAATGGCGATCAAAATGCACTATTAAACTTCTATGATAGGGCAATCAGAGACCCGACTGGATCATTTTATATTTTGGTTAATATAAGAATTCAGCGAAATTCTATCACAATTGTTCAATTTACGTCACTCCTATTTCAGATAGCGTATTGGGCTAAGCGGCATCTCAAAGCGCATGAAATGACGAGTGAAAGGCACTGTTAAACTTCTAGGGTAGGGCGAACAGAGACCCGATTAGATCATTTTACGTTAAGGTTAATATAAGTATTCAGGGAAATTCTATCACATTTGTTCAATTTACGTCGCTCCTATTTCAGATAGCGTATTGGGCTAAGCGGCATCTCAAAGCGCATGAAATGGCGAGTAAAATGCACTTTTAAACATCTAGGGTAGGGCAAACAGAGACCCGATTAGATCATTTCATATTATGGTTTATTTAAGAATTCAGAAAAATTCTGTCACATTTGTTCAATTTACGTCGCTCCTATTTCAGATAGCGTATTGGGCTAAGCTGCATCTCGAAGCACAAGAAATGGCGATTAAAATGCGCTGTTAAACTTCTAGGGTAGGGCAAACGGAGACCCGATTAGATCATTTTATATTATGGTTAATTTAAGAATTCAGCCAAATTCTATCACATTTGTTCAACTTACGTCGCTCCTATTTCAGATAGCGTACTGGGCTGGGCGGAATCTTAAAGCGCGTGGATTGGCGAGTAAAATGCACTATTAAACTTCTATGATAGGGCAATCAGAGACCCGATTAGATCATTTTATATTTTGGTTAATATGGGAATTCAGCGAAATTCTATCACAATTGTTCTATTTACGTCGCTCCTATTTCAGATAGCGTATTGGGCTAAGCGGCATCTCAAAGCCCATGAAATGGCGAGTGAAATGCACTATTACACTTCTAGGGTAGGGCGAACAGAGACCCGATTAGATCATTTTACATTAAGGTTAATATAAGTATTCAGGGAAATTCTATCACATTTGTTCAATTTACGTCGCTCCTATTTCAGATAGCGTATTGGGCTAAGCGGCATCTCAAAGCCCATGAAATGGCGAGTAAAATGCACTGTTAAACTTCTAGGGAAGGGCAAACGGAGACCCGATTAGATCATTTCATATTATGGTTTATTTAAGAATTCAGAAAAATTCTATCACATTTGTTCAATTTACGTCGCTCCTATTTCAGATAGCGTATTGGGCTAAGCGGCATCTCAACGCGCATGAAATGGCGAGTAAAATGCACTGTTAAACTTCTAGGGAAGGGCAAATGGAGACCCGATTAGATCATTTCATATTATGGTTTATTTAAGAATTCAGAAAAATTCTATCACATTTGTTCAATTTACGTCGCTCCTATTTCAGATTGCGTATTGGCCTAAGCGGCATCTCTAATCGCATGAGATGGCGAGTAAAATGCACTAATAAACTTCTAGGGTAAGGCAAACAGAGACCCGATTAGATCATTTTATATTATGGTTAATTTAAGAATTCAGCCAAATTCTATCACATTTGTTCAATTTACGTCGCTCCTATTTCAGATAGCGTATTGGGATAAGCGCCATTTCAAAGCGCATGAAATGGCGAGTAAAATGCACTATTAAATTTCTAGGGTAGGGCAAACAGAGACCCGATTAGATCATTTTATATTAAGGTTAATTTAAGAATTCAGCCAAATTCTATCACATTTGTTCAGTTTACGTCGCTCCTATTTCAGATAGCGTACTGGGCTAGGCGGAATCTTAAAGCGCGTGGATTGGCGAGTAAAATGCACTATTACACTTCTATGATATGGCAATCAGAGACCCGATTAGATCATTTTATATTTTGGTTAATATAAGAATTCAGGGAAATTCTATCACATTTGTTCAATTTACGTCGCTCCTATTTCAGACAGCTTATTGGGCTTAGCGGCATCTCAAATCGCATGAAATGGCGAACAAAATGCACTACTAAACTTCTAGGCTAGGGCGAACAGAGACCCGAGCAGATCATTTTACATTATGGTTAATAAAAGAATTCAGCGTAATTCTATCACATTTGTTCAACTTACGTCGCTCCTATTTCAGATAGCGTATTGGGCAAAGCGGCATCTCAAAGCGCATGAAATGATGAGTAAAATGCACTATTAAAGTTCTAAGGTAGGGCAAACAGAGACCCGATTAGATCATTTTATATTATGGTTAATTTAAGAATTGAGCGAAATTCTATCACATTCGTTCAATTTACGTCGCTCCTATTTCAGATAGCGTATTGGGCAAAGCGGCATCTCAAAGCGAATGAGATGACGAGTAAAATGCACTATTAAACTTCTAGGGTAGGGCAAGCAGAGACCCGATTAGATCATTTTATATTATGGTTAATTTAAGAATTCAGGGAAATTCTATCACACTTGTTCAATTTACGTCGCTTCTATTTCAGACAGCGTACTGTGCTAGGCGGCATCTTAAAGCGCGTGGAATGCCGAGTAAAATGCACTATTAACCTTCTGTGATAGGGCAATCAGAGACCAGATTAGATCATTTTATACTTTGGTTAATATAAGAATTCAGCGAAATTCTATCACATTTGTTCAATTTACGTCGCTCCCATTTCAGATAGCGTATTGGGCTAAACGGCATCTCAAAGCGCATGAAATGGCGTGTAAAATGCACGATTAAACTTCTAGGGTAGGGCAAACAGAGACCCGATTAGATCATTTTATATTTTGGTTAATATAAGAATTCAGCGAAATTCTATCACATTTGTTCAATTTACGTCGCTCCTATTTCAGACAGCTTATTGGGCTTAGCGGCATCTCAAATCGCATGAAATGGCGAACAAAATGCACTACTAAACTTCTAGGCTAGGGCGAACAGAGACCCGAGCAGATCATTTTACATTATGGTTAATAAAAGAATTCAGCGTAATTCTATCACATTTGTTCAACTTACGTCGCTCCTATTTCAGATAGCGTATTGGGCAAAGCGGCATCTCAAAGCGCATGAAATGGCGAGTGAAATGCATTATTAGACTTCTATGGTAGGGCGAACAGAGACCCGATTGGATCATTTTACATTAAGGTTAATATAAGAATTCACGGAAATTCTATCACATTTGTTCAATTTACGTCGCTCCTATTCCAGATAGCGTATTGGGCTAAGCGGCATCTCAAAGCGCATGAAATGGCGACTAAAATGCACTATTAAACTTCTAGGGTAGGTCAAACAGAGACCCGATTAGATCATTTTATATTATGGTTAATTTAAGAATTCAGCCAAATTTTATCACATTTGTTCAATTTACGTCGCTCCTATTTCAGATAGCGTACTGGGCTAGGCGGAATCTTAAAGCGCGTGGATTGGCGAGTAAAATGCACTATTAATCATCTCGGGTAGGGCGAACAGAGACCCGATTAGAACACTTTACATTAAGGTTAATATAAGAATTCAGCGAAAGTCTCTCACATTTGTTCAATTTACGTCGCTGATATTTCAGATAGCGTATTGGGCTAAGCGGCATCTCAATGCGCATGAAATGGCGAGTAAAATGCACTATTAAACTTCTAGGATAAGGCAAACAGAGACCCGACTCGATCATTTTATATTACGGTTAATATAAGAATTCAGCATAATTCTATCACATTTGTTCAACGTACGTCGCTCCTATTTCAGATAGCGTACTAGGTTAGGCGGCATCTTAAAGCGCCTGAAATGGCGAGTAAAATACACTATTAAACTTCTAGGGTAGGGCAAACAGAGACCCGATTAGATCATTTTATATTATGGTTAATTTAAGAATTCAGCCAAATTCTATCACATTTTTTCAATTTACGTCCCTCCTATTTCAGATAGCATACTGGGCTAGGCGGAATCTTAAAGCGCGTGGATTGGCAAGTAAAATGCACTATTAAACTGCTATGATAGGGCAATCAGAGACCCGTTTCGATCATTTTATATTTTGGTTAATATAAGAATTCAGAAAAATTCTATCACATTTGTTCAATTTACGTCGCTCTTATTTCAGATAGCTTATTGGGCTAAGAGGCATATCAAAGCGCATGAAATGACGAGTGAAATGCACTATTAAACTTCTAGGATAAGGCAAACAGAGACCCGATTAGATCATTTTATATTACGGTTAATATAAGAATTCAGCGTAATTCTATCACATTTGTTCAATTTACGTCGCTCCTATTTCAGATAGCTTATTGGGCTAAGCGGCATCTCAAAGCGCATGAAATGACGAGTGAAAGGTACTATTAAACTTCTGGGGTAGGGCGAACAGAGAACCGATTAGATCATTTTACATTAAGGTTAATATAAGAATTCAGGGAAATTCTATCACGTTTGTTCAATTTACGTCGCTCCTATTTCAGATAGCGTATTGGGCTAAGCGGCATCTCAAACCGCATGAAATGGCGAGTAAAATGCACTGTTAAACTTCTAGGGTAGGGCAAACAGAGACCCGATTAGATCATTTTATATTATGGTTAATTTAAGAATTCAGCGAAACTCTATCATATTTGTTCAATTTACGTCGCTCCTATTTCAGATAGCGTATTGGGCTAAGCGGCATATCAATGCGCATGAAATGGCGAGTAAAATGCACTATTAAACTTCTAGGATAAGGCAAACAGGGACCCGATTAGATCATTTTATATTACGGTTAATATAAGAAGTCAGCGTAATTCTATCACATTTGTTCAACTTACGTCGCTCCTATTTCAGATAGCGTACTGGGCTAGGCGGCATCTTAAAGCGCGTGGAATGGTGAGTAAAATGCACTACTAAACTTCTATGATAGGACAATCAGAGTCCCGTTTAGATCATTTTATATTTTGTTTAATATAAGATTTCAGGGAAATTCTATCACAATTGTTCTATTTACGTCGCTCCTATTTCAGATAGCGTATTGGGCTAAGCGGCATCTCAAAGCCCATGAAATGGCGAGTGAAATGCACTATTACACTTCTAGGGTAGGTCGAACAGAGACCCGATTAGATCATTTCATATTATGGTTAATTTAAGAATTCAGCCAAATTCTATCACATTTGTTCAACTTACGTCGCTCCTATTTCAGATAGCGTACTGGGCTGGGCGGAATCTTAAAGCGCGTGGATTGGCGAGTAAAATGCACTATTAAACTTCTATGATAGGGCAATCAGAGACCCGATTAGATCATTTTATATTTTGGTTAATATGGGAATTCAGCGAAATTCTATCACAATTGTTCTATTTACGTCGCTCCTATTTCAGATAGCGTATTGGGCTAAGCGGCATCTCAAAGCCCATGAAATGGCGAGTGAAATGCACTATTACACTTCTAGGGTAGGGCGAACAGAGACCCGATTAGATCATTTTACATTAAGGTAAATATAAGTATTCAGGGAAATTCTATCACATTTGTTCAATTTACGTCGCTCCTATTTCAGATAGCGTATTGGGCTAAGCGGCATCTCAAAGCCCATGAAATGGCGAGTAAAATGCACTGGTAAACTTCTAGGGAAGGGCAAACGGAGACCCGATTAGATCATTTCATATTATGGTTTATTTAAGAATTCAGAAAAATTCTATCACATTTGTTCAATTTACGTCGCTCCTATTTCAGATAGCGTATTGGGCTAAGCGGCATCTCAACGCGCATGAAATGGCGAGTAAAATGCACTGTTAAACTTCTAGGGAAGGGCAAATGGAGACCCGATTAGATCATTTCATATTATGGTTTATTTAAGAATTCAGAAAAATTCTATCACATTTGTTCAATTTACGTCGCTCCTATTTCAGATTGCGTATTGGCCTAAGCGGCATCTCTAATCGCATGAGATGGCGAGTAAAATGCACTAATAAACTTCTAGGGTAAGGCAAACAGAGACCCGATTAGATCATTTTATATTATGGTTAATTTAAGAATTCAGCCAAATTCTATCACATTTGTTCAATTTACGTCGCTCCTATTTCAGATAGCGTATTGGGATAAGCGCCATCTCAAAGCGCATGAAATGGCGAGTAAAATGCACTATTAAATTTCTAGGGTAGGGCAAACAGAGACCCGATTAGATCATTTTATATTAAGGTTAATTTAAGAATTCAGCCAAATTCTATCACATTTGTTCAGTTTACGTCGCTCCTATTTCAGATAGCGTACTCGGCTAGGCGGAATCTTAAAGCGCGTGGATTGGCGAGTAAAATGCACTATTACACTTCTATGATATGGCAATCAGAGACCCGATTAGATCATTTTATATTTTGGTTAATATAAGAATTCAGGGAAATTCTATCACATTTGTTCAATTTACGTCGCGCCTATTTCAGATAGCGTATTGGGCTAAGCGGCATCTCAAAGCGCATGAAATGGCGAGTAAAATGCACTGCTAAACTTGTAGGGTAGGGCAAACAGAGACCCGATTACATCATTTTATATTATAGTTAATTTAAGATGTCAGCAAAATTCTGTCACATTTGTTCAATTTACGTCGCTCCAATTTCAGATAGCGTACTGGGTTAGGCGGCATGTTAAAGCGCGTGGAATGGCTATCAAAATGCACTATTAAACTTCTATGATAGGGCAGACAGAGACCCGATTAGATCATTTTATGTTATGGTTAATTTAAGAATTCAGCGAAATTCTATCACATTTGTTCAATTTACGTCGCTCCTATTGCAGATAGCGTATTGGGCTAAGCGGGATCTCAAAGCGCATGAAATGGCAAGTAAAATGCACTATTAAACTTCTAGGGTAAGGCAAACAGAGATCCGATTAGATCATTTTATATTATGGTTAATTTAAGAATTCAGCCAAATTCTATCACATTTGTTCAATTTACGTCGGTCCTATTTCAGATAGCGTATTGGGCTAAGCGCCATCTCAAAGCGCATGAAATGGCGAGTAAAATGCACTATTAAACTTCTAGGGTAGGGCAAACAGAGACCCGATTAGATCATTTTATATTATGGTTAATTTAAGAATTCAGCCAACTTCTATCACATTTGTTCAATTTACGTCGCTCCTATTTCAGATAGCGTACTGGGCTAGGCGGAATCTTAAAGCGCGTGGATTGGCGAGTAAAATGCACTATTAAACTTCTATGATAGGGCAATCAGAGACCCGATTAGATCATTTTATATTTTGGTTAATATAAGAATTCAGCGAAATTCTATCACAATTGTTCTATTTACGTCGCTCCTATTTCAGATAGCGTATTGGGCTAAGCGGCATCTCAAAGCGCATGAAATGGCGCGTGAAATGCACTATTACACTTCTAGGGTAGGGCGAACAGAGACCCGATTAGATCATTTTGCATTAAGGTTAATATAAGTATTCAGGGAAATTCTATCACATTTCTTCAATTTACGTCGCTCCTATTTCAGATAGCGTATTGGGCTAAGCGGCATCTCAAAGCGCATGAAATGGCGAGTAAAATGCACTATTAAACTTATAGGGTAGGGCAAACAGAGACCCGATTAGATCATTTTATATTATAGATAATTTAAGATGTCAGCAAAATTCTGTCACATTTGTTCAATTTACGTCGCTCCAATTTCAGATAGCGTACTGGGTTAGGCGGCATCTTAAAGCGCGTGGAATGGCGATCAAAATGCACTATTAAACTTCTATGATGGGGCAATCAGAGACCCGACTGGATCATTTTATATTTTGGTTAATATAAGAATTCAGCGAAATTCTATCACAATTGTTCAATTTACGTCACTCCTATTTCAGATAGCGTATTGGGCTAAGCGGCATCTCAAAGCGCATGAAATGACGAGTGAAAGGCACTGTTAAACTTCTAGGGTAGGGCGAACAGAGACCCGATTAGATCATTTTACATTAAGGTTAATATAAGTATTCAGGAAATTCTATCACATTTGTTCAATTTACGTCGCTCCTATTTCAGATAGCGTATTGGGCTAAGCGGCATCTCAAAGCGCATGAAATGGCGAGTAAAATGCACTTTTAAACATCTAGGGTAGGGCAAACAGAGACCCGATTAGATCATTTCATATTATGGTTTATTTAAGAATTCAGAAAAATTCTGTCACATTTGTTCAATTTACGTCGCTCCTATTTCAGATAGCGTATTGGGCTAAGCTGCATCTCGAAGCACAAGAAATGGCGATTAAAATGCGCTGTTAAACTTCTAGGGTAGGGCAAACGGAGACCCGATTAGATCATTTTATATTATGGTTAATTTAAGAATTCAGCCAAATTCTATCACATTTGTTCAACTTACGTCGCTCCTATTTCAGATAGCGTACTGGGCTGGGCGGAATCTTAAAGCGCGTGGATTGGCGAGTAAAATGCACTATTAAACTTCTATGATAGGGCAATCAGAGACCCGATTAGATCATTTTATATTTTGGTTAATATGGGAATTCAGCGAAATTCTATCACAATTGTTCTATTTACGTCGCTCCTATTTCAGATAGCGTATTGGGCTAAGCGGCATCTCAAAGCCCATGAAATGGCGAGTGAAATGCACTATTACACTTCTAGGGTAGGGCGAACAGAGACCCGATTAGATCATTTTACATTAAGGTAAATATAAGTATTCAGGGAAATTCTATCACAATTGTTCAATTTACGTCGCTCCTATTTCAGATAGCGTATTGGGCTAAGCGGCATCTCAAAGCCCATGAAATGGCGAGTAAAATGCACTGTTAAACTTCTAGGGAAGGGCAAACGGAGACCCGATTAGATCATTTCATATTATGGTTTATTTAAGAATTCAGAAAAATTCTATCACATTTGTTCAATTTACGTCGCTCCTATTTCAGATAGCGTATTGGGCTAAGCGGCATCTCAACGCGCATGAAATGGCGAGTAAAATGCACTGTTAAACTTCTAGGGAAGGGCAAATGGAGACCCGATTAGATCATTTCATATTATGGTTTATTTAAGAATTCAGAAAAATTCTATCACATTTGTTCAATTTACGTCGCTCCTATTTCAGATTGCGTATTGGCCTAAGCGGCATCTCTAATCGCATGAGATGGCGAGTAAAATGCACTAATAAACTTCTAGGGTAAGGCAAACAGAGACCCGATTAGATCATTTTATATTATGGTTAATTTAAGAATTCAGCCAAATTCTATCACATTTGTTCAATTTACGTCGCTCCTATTTCAGATAGCGTATTGGGATAAGCGCCATTTCAAAGCGCATGAAATGGCGAGTAAAATGCACTATTAAACTTCTAGGGTAGGGCAAACAGAGACCCGATTAGATCATTTTATATTAAGGTTAATTTAAGAATTCAGCCAAATTCTATCACATTTGTTCAATTTACGTCGCTCCTATTTCAGATAGCGTACTGGGCTAGGCGGAATCTTAAAGCGCGTGGATTGGCGAGTAAAATGCACTATTACACTTCTATGATATGGCAATCAGAGACCCGATTAGATCATTTTATATTTTGGTTAATATAAGAATTCAGGGAAATTCTATCACATTTGTTCAATTTACGTCGCTCCTATTTCAGATAGCGTATTGGGCTAAGCGGCATCTCAAAGCGCATGAAATGGCGAGTAAAATGCACTGCTAAACTTGTAGGGTAGGGCAAACAGAGACCCGATTACATCATTTTATATTACGGTTAATATAAGAATTCAGCGTAATTCTATCACATTTGTTCAACTTACGTCGCTCCTATTTCAGATAGCGTACTGGACTAGGCGGCATCTTAAAGCGCGTGGAAGGGCGAGTAAAATGCAGTACTAAACTTATAGGGTAGGGCAAACAGAGACCCGATTAGATCATATTATATTATGGTTAATTTTAGAATTCAGCAAAATTCTTTCACATTTGTTCAATTTACATCGCTCCTATTTCAGATATCGTATTGGGCTAAGCGGCAACTCAAAGCGCATGAAATGACGAGTGAAATGCAGTATTAAACTTGTAGGGTAGGGCAAACAGAGACCCGATTACATCATTTTATATTACGGTTAATATAAGAATTCAGCGAAATTCTATCACATTTGTTCAACTTACGTCGCTCCTATTTCAGATAGCGTACTGGGCTAGGCGGCATCTTAAAGCGCGTGGAAGGGCGAGTAAAATGCAGTACTAAACTTATAGGGTAGGGCAAACAGAGTCCCGATTAGATCATATTATATTATGGTTAATTTTAGAATTCAGCAAAATTCTTTCACATTTGTTCAATTTACATCGCTCCTATTTCAGATATCGTATTGGGCTAAGCGGCAACTCAAAGCGCATGAAATGACGAGTGAAATGCAGTATTAAACTTCTAGGGTAGGGCGAACAGAGTCGCGATTAGATCATTTTACATTAAGGTTAATATAAGAATTCAGCGAAATTCTATCACATTTGTCCAATTTACGTCGCTCCTATTTCAGATAGCTTATTGGGCTAAGCGGCATCTCAAAGCGCATGAAATGGCGAGTGAAATGCACTATTAAGCTTCCAGGGTAGGGCGAACAAAGACCCGATTAGATCATTTTACATTAAGGTGTATATAAGAATTCAGGGAAATTCTATCACATTTGTTCAATTTACGTCGCTCCTATTTCAGATTGCGTGTTGGGCTAAGCGGCATCTCAAAGCGCATGAAATGGCGAGTAAAATGCACTATTAAACTTCAAGGGTAAGGCAAACAGAGACCTGATTAGATCATTTTATATTACGGTTAATATAAGAATTCAGCGTAATTCTATCACATTTGTTCAACTTACGTCGCTCCTATTTCAGGTAGCGTACTGGGCTAGGCGGCATCTTAAAGCGCGTGGAAGGGCGAGTAAAATGCACTGTTAAACTTCTATTATAGGGCAATCAGAGACCCGATTAGATCACTTTATATTTTGGTTATTATAAGAATTCAGCGAAATTCTATCACATTTGTTCAATTTACGTCGCTCCTATTTCAGATAGCTTATTGGGCTAAGCGGCATCTCAAAGCGCATGATATGGCGAGTGAAATGCACAATTAAACTTCTAGGGTAGGGCGAACAAAGACCCGATTAGATCATTTTACATTAAGGTGTATATAAGAATTCAGGGAAATTCTATCACATTTGTTCAATTTACGTCGCTCCTATTTCAGATAGCGTATTGGGCTAAGCGGCATCTCAAAGCGCATGAAATGGCGAGTAAAATGCACTATTAAACTTCTAGGGTAAGGTAAACAGAGACCCGATTAGATCATTTTATATTACGGTTAATACAAGATCTCAGCGTAATTCTATCACATTTGTTCAACTTACGTCGCTCCTATTTCAGATAGCGTACTGGGCTAGGCGGCATCATCAAGCGCGTGGAAGGGCGAGTAAAATGCACTACTAAACTTCTATGATAGGGAATCAGAGTCCCGATTAGATCATTTTATATTTTGGTTAATATAAGAATTCAGCGAAATTCTATCACATTTGTTCAATTTACGTCGCTCCTATTTCAGATAGCTATTTGGGCTAAGAGGCATCTCAAAGCGCATGAAATGACGAGTGAAATGCCCTATTAAACTTCTAGGATAAGGCAAACAGAGACCCGATTAGATCATTTTATATTACGGTTAATATAAGAATTCAGCGTAATTCTATCACATTTGTTCAATTTACGTCGCTGATATGTCAGATATCGTATTGGGCTAAGCGGCATCTCAAAGCGCAAGAAATGGCGAGTAAAATGCACTATTAAACTTCTAGGGTAGGGCGAACAGAGACCCGATTAGATCATTTTACATTAAGGTTAATATAAGTATTCAGGGAAATTCTATCACATTTGTTCAATTTACGTCGCTCCTATTTCAGATAGCGTATTGGGCTAAGCGGCATCTCAAAGCGCATGAAATGGCGAGTAAAATGCACTGTTAAACTTCTAGGGTAGGGCATACAGAGACCCGATTAGATCGTTTTATATTATGGTTAATTTAAGAATTCAGCCAAATTCTATCACATTTGTTCAATTTACGTCGCTCCTATTGCAGATAGCGTATTGGGCTAAGCGGCATCTCAAAGCGCATGAAATGACGAGTGAAATGCACTAGTAATCTTCTAGGGTAGGGCGAACAGAGACCCGATTAGATCATTTTATATTATGGTTAATTTAAGAATTCAGCCAAATTCTATCACATTTGTTCAACTTACGTCGCTCCTATTTCAGATAGCGTACTGGGCTGGGCGGAATCTTAAAGCGCGTGGATTGGCGAGTAAAATGCACTATTAAACTTCTATGATAGGGCAATCAGAGACCCGATTAGATCATTTTATATTTTGGTTAATATGGGAATTCAGCGAAATTCTATCACAATTGTTCTATTTACGTCGCTCCTATTTCAGATAGCGTATTGGGCTAAGCGGCATCTCAAAGCCCATGAAATGGCGAGTGAAATGCACTATTAGACTTCTAGGGTAGGGCGAACAGAGACCCGATTAGATCATTTTACATTAAGGTAAATATAAGTATTCAGGGAAATTCTATCACATTTGTTCAATTTACGTCGCTCCTATTTCAGATAGCGTATTGGGCTAAGCGGCATCTCAAAGCCCATGAAATGGCGAGTAAAATGCACTGGTAAACTTCTAGGGAAGGGCAAACGGAGACCCGATTAGATCATTTCATATTATGGTTTATTTAAGAATTCAGAAAAATTCTATCACATTTGTTCAATTTACGTCGCTCCTATTTCAGATAGCGTATTGGGCTAAGCGGCATCTCAACGCGCATGAAATGGCGAGTAAAATGCACTGTTAAACTTCTAGGGAAGGGCAAATGGAGACCCGATTAGATCATTTCATATTATGGTTTATTTAAGAATTCAGAAAAATTCTATCACATTTGTTCAATTTACGTCGCTCCTATTTCAGATTGCGTATTGGCCTAAGCGGCATCTCTAATCGCATGAGATGGCGAGTAAAATGCACTAATAAACTTCTAGGGTAAGGCAAACAGAGACCCGATTAGATCATTTTATATTATGGTTAATTTAAGAATTCAGCCAAATTCTATCACATTTGTTCAATTTACGTCGCTCCTATTTCAGATAGCGTATTGGGATAAGCGCCATCTCAAAGCGCATGATATGGCGAGTAAAATGCACTATTAAATTTCTAGGGTAGGGCAAACAGAGACCCGATTAGATCATTTTATATTAAGGTTAATTTAAGAATTCAGCCAAATTCTATCACATTTGTTCAGTTTACGTCGCTCCTATTTCAGATAGCGTACTGGGCTAGGCGGAATCTTAAAGCGCGTGGATTGGCGAGTAAAATGCACTATTACACTTCTATGATATGGCAATCAGAGACCCGATTAGATCTGTAGCAGCTACGGCACTGCTACCACATCCCTGCCGTGAAAGATCGAGATATTACCCTCGCTTAGTTTCTTTTCTTTAAATGCTTACGGTCTATCTTTCTTTAAAAGTGTACGAACACAGGCGCGTCGTAGACCGGCAACGGACGACGGTTGCCGATTGCGCGACGAGTTTTTTCTGTTGTTTTCTGACCGCGCGCCGCGGTCACCATACGAGAACACGAGGCAGAACCTCTTACGACTCACCACGTGTACGACCGTGCGACGCAGACAATACTTGTTCTTATTCTGTTATATTAATTGTAAATAAATTGAGCGTGTAACGCAAATCGGAGTTATCCATTACACACACATTCACCTCAATTATTGGTGACCCCGACGTGATCGCGACGTGATCGTGAAGTGATTGTGATCGTGATCGTGATCGTGACAAGACAAAATTTTTTTTTTTCTCCATCGACCGTATTTCTTCAAAGACTTCCGTGAACTTTTTATACAATAGTGTAATTCGCGCAGAACTGCTAAAAGTGTAAGTGATCTCTCCGCTGAAGCAGCAATACAGCCATGAACGCGGATATCCCTGCCAACGCCTCCACGAGCAGAGCGTCGATAGAAAGAGTCGCCGCTCGTATACCGGATTTTTGTCCTAGCGATCCGGAAATGTGGTTCAGCATGGTGGAAAGGAGTTTCGAGGTATCCGGAGTGACCACCGACAGCACCAGGTTCGGGTATATCCTGAGTGCCCTGGATCCACGTTACGCCACAGAGGTTCGAGACATAATAATGAACCCGCCAGCGACCGGTCAGTATGAAAAACTAAAAACCGAGCTGATCCGACGTTTGAGCGTGTCTCAAGAGCAGAAGACGCGACGCCTCTTGGAGCATGAGGAAATAGGCGATCGGAAACCTTCGCAATTTTTGAGGCATCTGCGCAGCCTAGCCGGGACGCAAGTATCAGACGCCTTATTGCGAACCCTTTGGCTAGGGAGGTTACCGACGAGCACGCAGGTAATTTTAGCCACGCAGAAGGACACGGAACTGGACAAAGTGGCCGAGCTGGCGGACGCTATCACCGATGCCAGGCCTCATCGCCATCAAATTGCCGAAGCGTCACCCCCGGCGCCGCAGGAAATCGACGCAGGTAGGTCCCTCGAGGCTTTATTGCAACTGAAAATGTCGCAGCTCGCTCTGTCGCTACGAGAAGAAATAGCGGCGCTTCGTCAAGAAATGACGAGCGATCGTACCTCGTGGAGAGATAGGGAGCCTCGATCCCGTTCACGTCCTCGGAGCCGTTCCGGATCTCGATCGAGGAAGCGCACACATGGCAAGGATGGAATATGCTGGTACCACTGGAGTTTCGGTACCGACGCAAGGGACTGCATTAAGCCGTGCACCTTCCAGGCGGGAAACATTCCGGGCAGTCGTTAACGACGGCTAGCGACCCCAGCCCGACTTTACGCCGTCTCTTCGTCATCGATCACGACACGAAGACGCAATTTTTGGTCGACACAGGCGCCGACCTCTGTGTCTTTCCACGAGCAATGATCCGAGGACGGCGCGAAAAATCATCCTACGAGCTTTCCGCAGCAAATGGCACCACCATCGCAACGTACGGGACTACGACTTTAACTCTCAATTTAGGGTTACGTCGGGTTTTCACATGGAGATTCGTAATCGCCGACGTCTCCAGGCCCATAATCGGGGTCGATTTCCTCGCTCACTTCGGACTAATGGTAGACGTTCGCAATCGCCGTCTCTTAGATCAAGTGACGTCTCTCTCGACACGAGGAATGCCTGCCCGTGAAGCCGTCCCGAGCATCAAAACAGTCTTCGGGGAATCCGCTTATCATGTTCTACTCCAGCGATTTCCCGAAATTACGAAACCGGAAGGAACACCTTCCGAACCAAAACACAGCACGATGCACCACATTCGTACTGCACCAGGTCCACCTGTTACCTGCAAACCACGGCGTCTTGCACCAGGTAGGCTACAGGCAGCCAAAAAGGAATTTGAAACCATGTCGCGATTAGGAACAACCCGACCGTCGGAGAGTAGCTGGTCGTCACCTTTGCACATGGTACCCAAAAAAGGAAGTGACGAATGGAGACCATGTGGCGATTATCGTGCTCTCAACGCCAGGACCTTGCCGGACCGATATCCCGTCAGGCATATTGAAGATTTTGCACAAACTTTGCGGGGTAAGAAAATTTTTTCTACCATTGATCTCGTTCGAGCTTACAACCAAATCCCCGTTGCACCCGAAGATATTCCGAAGACAGCTATTACCACTCCTTTCGGATTATTCGAATTTCCGTTCATGTCGTTTGGGTTACGCAACGCGGCTCAAACCTTTCAGCGCTTTATCGATGAAGCGTTGCGAGGTTTGAACTTTTGTTTCGCATACATTGACGACATATTGGTGGCTTCAACATCCGAAGAGGAACACCTTCAACACCTCAAGATAGTTTTTGAACGGCTAAAACAATACGGTATAGTGATAAATACTGCAAAATGTATCTTCGGAAGGGCGGAGTTAAAATTTTTAGGCTACCTGGTGTCGGAATCAGGCACCCGACCATCCACCGAAAAGGTTGAGGCCATTTTAAAGTATCCACGGCCGACCACAGCGAAACAATTACGGCAGTTTTTAGGTATGGTAAATTTTTATAGACGTTTCATACCTAAAGCCGCACAGGTACATGCACCTCTGAACGACATGCTGGCGGACAATATAAAAGGCAGCGCACCTGTAAATTGGACACCAGACGCCACCGCAGCATTTGAAGACTCTAAAAAGGCGTTAGTAGAGGCTACTCTACTAACACACCCTGAAATCGACGCACCATTGGCCATCATATGCGACGCCTCGAATTCTGCTGTTGGCGCCGCGCTTCAACAACGCATCGGTGATAATTGGGAACCACTGGGTTTCTTTTCAAAAAAACTCAGCTCAACGGAACAGAAATACGCTACATACGACAGAGAATTGCTCGCTATCTACCTCGCAGTCAAATATTTCCGTTATATGATCGAGGGAAGAACCTTCACCATCTTCACAGACCACAAACCAATCATTTACGCTTTCCAACAGAAACCAGAAAAATTCACCCCAAGACAATTTCGATATCTCAGCTTCATTAGTGAATTCTCAACGGACATCCGCCACGTAGCAGGTCGAGATAACGTTGTCGCCGATGCGTTGTCAAGAGTGGACGAAATCGAAGAGACTTTGGATTTTGAAATGCTGGCCAAATCGCAAGAAGAAGACGAGGAATTACTGACGTACTTACAAGGCAACACCGGTTTGAATTTAAAACGCATATCCATTCCGGGAAGTACACAACAAATTTACTGTGACATATCTACAGACACCGTTCGCCCTTTCCTCACAAAATCGTTTCGTCAAACTGCATTCAACGCACTACACAAAATATCGCATCCAGGAATCAACGCCACTGTCAAACTGATCACGCAAAGGTACGTTTGGCCATCGATCAAAACAGACTGCAGAAGATGGGCCCGGAACTGTATCCAATGTCAACGCTCTAAGATCACCAGGCACGTATCAGCACCCCTCGGTTCTTTTTCGCGACCATCGGCGAGGTTCGAACATGTTCATTTGGACATTGTCATCCTACCGGTCTCCGAAGGATACAGATATTGCCTTACCTGCGTGGATCGCTTTACGCGCTGGCCTGAAGCAATACCTCTCCGCGACCAGGAAGCAGCCACAGTAGCTCGAGCCTTTTACGAGGGGTGGATTGTTCGGTTTGGAACGCCGCTAAGGATCACCACGGACCAAGGTAGACAGTTTGAGTCCAATCTTTTTAAACAATTAAGTTTGTTAACAGGTAGCAGACATCTAAGAACTACGGCATATCACCCGGCGGCTAATGGGATGGTGGAAAGGTTCCACCGTCAGTTAAAGGCAGCCATACGTTGCCATGAAAATCAACGTTGGACAGAGATTCTTCCCACCACGTTGCTGGGTATTCGTTCAGCCTGGAGGGAAGATTTAAAAGCAACGACAGCAGAGTTGGTGTACGGCGAACCATTGCGACTTCCTGGAGAATTCCTGTCTCCGCGTCCAGGTGAAGCTGACACTGACGCAACTTCATTTGTAAAGGAACTGCGACAACATTTCCAGGATCTGAGCCCAGTCGCAGGTTCTCACCATGGGTCACGGCGGACCTTCGTGTACAAAGACCTTGCCAGTTCCGAGCATGTTTTCGTACGACACGACGCATCGAAAGGCATTCTACAACAACCTTATGATGGACCATATCGTGTCATTAGCCGCGGACATAAAACCTTTCTAATAGACCGTCAAGGAAAACATGTCACAATTTCAATCGAGAGGTTAAAACCCGCGTATATTGTAAGTGATCATTTAACACACAAAAATTGTAATAATTCCGACACAGAACCAAATGTATCTCGCGATATTGTAACACCACAATTTACCACCCGCGCAGGTAGGCGAGTACGATTTCTCGACAGATTTCAAGCTGGATTTTCGTGATTAGGTAAATCACTGGCAGGGGGGTGATGTAGCAGCTACGGCACTGCTACCACATCCCTGCCGTGAAAGATCGAGATATTACCCTCGCTTAGTTTCTTTTCTTTAAATGCTTACGGTCTATCTTTCTTTAAAAGTGTACGAACACAGGCGCGTCGTAGACCGGCAACGGACGACGGTTGCCGATTGCGCGACGAGTTTTTTCTGTTGTTTTCTGACCGCGCGCCGCGGTCACCATACGAGAACACGAGGCAGAACCTCTTACGGCTCACCACGTGTACGACCGTGCGACGCAGACAATACTTGTTCTTATTCTGTTATATTAATTGTAAATAAATTGAGCGTGTAACGCAAATCGGAGTTATCCATTACACACACATTCACCTCAGATCATTTTATATTTTGGTTAATATAAGAATTCAGGGAAATTCTATCACATTTGTTCAATTTACGTCGCTCCTATTTCAGATAGCGTATTGGGCTAAGCGGCATCTCAAAGCGCATGAAATGGCGAGTAAAATGCACTGCTAAACTTGTAGGGTAGGGCAAACAGAGACCCGATTACATCATTTTATATTATAGTTAATTTAAGATGTCAGCAAAATTCTGTCACATTTGTTCAATTTACGTCGCTCCAATTTCAGATAGCGTACTGGGTTAGGCGGCATGTTAAAGCGCGTGGAATGGCTATCAAAATGCACTATTAAACTTCTATGATAGGGCAGACAGAGACCCGATTAGATCATTTTATGTTATGGTTAATTTAAGAATTCAGCGAAATTCTATCACATTTGTTCAATTTACGTCGCTCCTATTGCAGATAGCGTATTGGGCTAAGCGGGATCTCAAAGCGCATGAAATGGCAAGTAAAATGCACTATTAAACTTCTAGGGTAAGGCAAACAGAGATCCGATTAGATCATTTTATATTATGGTTAATTTAAGAATTCAGCCAAATTCTATCACATTTGTTCAATTTACGTCGGTCTTATTTCAGATAGCGTATTGGGCTAAGCGCCATCTCAAAGCGCATGAAATGGCGAGTAAAATGCACTATTAAACTTCTAGGGTAGGGCAAACAGAGACCCGATTAGATCATTTTATATTATGGTTAATTTAAGAATTCAGCCAACTTCTATCACATTTGTTCAATTTACGTCGCTCCTATTTCAGATAGCGTACTGGGCTAGGCGGAATCTTAAAGCGCGTGGATTGGCGAGTAAAATGCACTATTAAACTTCTATGATAGGGCAATCAGAGACCCGATTAGATCATTTTATATTTTGGTTAATATAAGAATTCAGCGAAATTCTATCACAATTGTTCTATTTGCGTCGCTCCTATTTCAGATAGCGTATTGGGCTAAGCGGCATCTCAAAGCGCATGAAATGGCGCGTGAAATGCACTATTACACTTCTAGGGTAGGGCGAACAGAGACCCGATTAGATCATTTTGCATTAAGGTTAATATAAGTATTCAGGGAAATTCTATCACATTTCTTCAATTTACGTCGCTCCTATTTCAGATAGCGTATTGGGCTAAGCGGCATCTCAAAGCGCATGAAATGGCGAGTAAAATGCACTATTAAACTTATAGGGTAGGGCAAACAGAGACCCGATTAGATCATTTTATATTATAGATAATTTAAGATGTCAGCAAAATTCTGTCACATTTGTTCAATTTACGTCGCTCCAATTTCAGATAGCGTACTGGGTTAGGCGGCATCTTAAAGCGCGTGGAATGGCGATCAAAATGCACTATTAAACTTCTATGATAGGGCAATCAGAGACCCGACTGGATCATTTTATATTTTGGTTAATATAAGAATTCAGCGAAATTCTATCACAATTGTTCAATTTACGTCACTCCTATTTCAGATAGCGTATTGGGCTAAGCGGCATCTCAAAGCGCATGAAATGACGAGTGAAAGGCACTGTTAAACTTCTAGGGTAGGGCGAACAGAGACCCGATTAGATCATTTTACATTAAGGTTAATATAAGTATTCAGGGAAATTCTATCACATTTGTTCAATTTACGTCGCTCCTATTTCAGATAGCGTATTGGGCTAAGCGGCATCTCAAAGCGCATGAAATGGCGAGTAAAATGCACTTTTAATCTTCTAGGGTAGGGCAAACAGAGACCCGATTAGATCATTTCATATTATGGTTTATTTAAGAATTCAGAAAAATTCTGTCACATTTGTTCAATTTACGTCGCTCCTATTTCAGATAGCGTATTGGGCTAAGCTGCATCTCGAAGCGCAAGAAATGGCGATTAAAATGCGCTGTTAAACTTCTAGGGTAGGGCAAACGGAGACCCGATTAGATCATTTTATATTATGGTTAATTTAAGAATTCAGCCAAATTCTATCACATTTGTTCAACTTACGTCGCTCCTATTTCAGATAGCGTACTGGGCTGGGCGGAATCTTAAAGCGCGTGGATTGGCGAGTAAAATGCACTATTAAACTTCTATGATAGGGCAATCAGAGACCCGATTAGATCATTTTATATTTTGGTTAATATGGGAATTCAGCGAAATTCTATCACAATTGTTCTATTTACGTCGCTCCTATTTCAGATAGCGTATTGGGCTAAGCGGCATCTCAAAGCCCATGAAATGGCGAGTGAAATGCACTATTAAACTTCTAGGGTAGGGCGAACAGAGACCCGATTAGATCATTTTACATTAAGGTAAATATAAGTATTCAGGGAAATTCTATCACATTTGTTCAATTTACGTCGCTCCTATTTCAGATAGCGTATTGGGCTAAGCGGCATCTCAAAGCCCATGAAATGGCGAGTAAAATGCACTGGTAAACTTCTAGGGAAGGGCAAACGGAGACCCGATTAGATCATTTCATATTATGGTTTATTTAAGAATTCAGAAAAATTCTATCACATTTGTTCAATTTACGTCGCTCCTATTTCAGATAGCGTATTGGGCTAAGCGGCATCTCAACGCGCATGAAATGGCGAGTAAAATGCACTGTTAAACTTCTAGGGAAGGGCAAATGGAGACCCGATTAGATCATTTCATATTATGGTTTATTTAAGAATTCAGAAAAATTCTATCACATTTGTTCAATTTACGTCGCTCCTATTTCAGATTGCGGATTGGCCTAAGCGGCATCTCTAATCGCATGAGATGGCGAGTAAAATGCACTAATAAACTTCTAGGGTAAGGCAAACAGAGACCCGATTAGATCATTTTATATTATGGTTAATTTAAGAATTCAGCCAAATTCTATCACATTTGTTGAATTTACGTCGCTCCTATTTCAGATAGCGTATTGGGATAAGCGCTATTTCAAAGCGCATGAAATGGCGAGTAAAATGCACTATTAAATTTCTAGGGTAGGGCAAACAGAGACCCGATTAGATCATTTTATATTAAGGTTAATTTAAGAATTCAGCCAAATTCTATCACATTTGTTCAGTTTACGTCGCTCCTATTTCAGATAGCGTACTGGGCTAGGCGGAATCTTAAAGCGCGTGGATTGGCGAGTAAAATGCACTATTACACTTCTATGATATGGCAATCAGAGACCCGATTAGATCATTTTATATTTTGGTTAATATAAGAATTCAGGGAAATTCTATCACATTTGTTCAATTTACGTCGCTCCTATTTCAGATAGCGTATTGGGCTAAGCGGCATCTCAAAGCGCATGAAATGGCGAGTAAAATGCACTGCTAAACTTGTAGGGTAGGGCAAACAGAGACCCGATTACATCATTTTATATTACGGTTAATATAAGAATTCAGCGTAATTCTATCACATTTGTTCAACTTACGTCGCTCCTATTTCAGATAGCGTACTGGACTAGGCGGCATCTTAAAGCGCGTGGAAGGGCGAGTAAAATGCAGTACTAAACTTATAGGGTAGGGCAAACAGAGACCCGATTAGATCATATTATATTATGGTTAATTTTAGAATTCAGCAAAATTCTTTCACATTTGTTCAATTTACATCGCTCCTATTTCAGATATCGTATTGGGCTAAGCGGCAACTCAAAGCGCATGAAATGACGAGTGAAATGCAGTATTAAACTTCTAGGGTAGGGCGAACAGAGACGCGATTAGATCATTTTACATTAAGGTTAATATAAGAATTCAGCGAAATTCTATCACATTTGTCCAATTTACGTCGCTCCTATTTCAGATAGCTTATTGGGCTAAGCGGCATCTCAAAGCGCATGAAATGGCGAGTGAAATGCACTATTAAACTGCCAGGGTAGGGCGAACAAAGACCCGATTAGATCATTTTACATTAAGGTGTATATAAGAATTCAGGGAAATTCTACCACATTTGTTCAATTTACGTCGCTCCTATTTCAGATTGCGTGTTGGGCTAAGCGGCATCTCAAAGCGCATGAAATGGCGAGTAAAATGCACTATTAAACTTCAAGGGTAAGGCAAACAGAGACCCGATTAGATCATTTTATATTACGGTTAATATAAGAATTCAGCGTAATTCTATCACATTTGTTCAACTTACGTCGCTCCTATTTCAGGTAGCGTACTGGGCTAGGCGGCATCTTAAAGCGCGTGGAAGGGCGAGTAAAATGCACTGTTAAACTTCTATGATAGGGCAATCAGAGACCCGATTAGATCACTTTATATTTTGGTTATTATAAGAATTCAGCGAAATTCTATCACATTTGTTCAATTTACGTCGCTCCTATTTCAGATAGCTTATTGGGCTAAGCGGCATCTCAAAGCGCATGATATGGCGAGTGAAATGCACAATTAAACTTCTAGGGTAGGGCGAACAAAGACCCGATTAGATCATTTTACATTAAGGTGTATATAAGAATTCAGGGAAATTCTATCACATTTGTTCAATTTACGTCGCTCCTATTTCAGATAGCGTATTGGGCTAAGCGGCATCTCAAAGCGCATGAAATGGCGAGTAAAATGCACTCTTAAACTTCTAGGGTAAGGTAAACAGAGACCCGATTAGATCATTTTATATTACGGTTAATATAAGATCTCAGCATAATTCTATCACATTTGTTCAACTTACGTCGCTCCTATTTCAGATAGCGTACTGGGCTAGGCGGCATCATCAAGCGCGTGGAAGGGCGAGTAAAATGCACTACTAAACTTCTATGATAGGGAATCAGAGTCCCGATTAGATCATTTTATATTTTGGTTAATATAAGAATTCAGCGAAATTCTATCACATTTGTTCAATTTACGTCGCTCCTATTTCAGATAGCTATTTGGGCTAAGAGGCATCTCAAAGCGCATGAAATGACGAGTGAAATGCCCTATTAAACTTCTAGGATAAGGCAAACAGAGACCCGATTAGATCATTTTATATTACGGTTAATATAAGAATTCAGCGTAATTCTATCACATTTGTTCAATTTACGTCGCTGATATGTCAGATATCGTATTGGGCTAAGCGGCATCTCAAAGCGCAAGAAATGGCGAGTAAAATGCACTATTAAACTTCTAGGGTAGGGCGAACAGAGACCCGATTAGATCATTTTACATTAAGGTTAATATAAGTATTCAGGGAAATTCTATCACATTTGTTCAATTTACGTCGCTCCTATTTCAGATAGCGTATTGGGCTAAGCGGCATCTCAAAGCGCATGAAATGGCGAGTAAAATGCACTGTTAAACTTCTAGGGTAGGGCAAACAGAGACCCGATTAGATCGTTTTATATTATGGTTAATTTAAGAATTCAGCCAAATTCTATCACATTTGTTCAATTTACGTCGCTCCTATTGCAGATAGCGTATTGGGCTAAGCGGCATCTCAAAGCGCATGAAATGACGAGTGAAATGCACTAGTAATCTTCTAGGGTAGGGCGAACAGAGACCCGATTAGATCATTTTATATTATGGTTAATTTAAGAATTCAGCCAAATTCTATCACATTTGTTCAACTTACGTCGCTCCTATTTCAGATAGCGTACTGGGCTGGGCGGAATCTTAAAGCGCGTGGATTGGCGAGTAAAATGCACTATTAAACTTCTATGATAGGGCAATCAGAGACCCGATTAGATCATTTTATATTTTGGTTAATATGGGAATTCAGCGAAATTCTATCACAATTGTTCTATTTACGTCGCTCCTATTTCAGATAGCGTATTGGGCTAAGCGGCATCTCAAAGCCCATGAAATGGCGAGTGAAATGCACTATTACACTTCTAGGGTAGGGCGAACAGAGACCCGATTAGATCATTTTACATTAAGGTAAATATAAGTATTCAGGGAAATTCTATCACATTTGTTCAATTTACGTCGCTCCTATTTCAGATAGCGTATTGGGCTAAGCGGCATCTCAAAGCCCATGAAATGGCGAGTAAAATGCACTGGTAAACTTCTAGGGAAGGGCAAACGGAGACCCGATTAGATCATTTCATATTATGGTTTATTTAAGAATTCAGAAAAATTCTATCACATTTGTTCAATTTACGTCGCTCCTATTTCAGATAGCGTATTGGGCTAAGCGGCATCTCAACGCGCATGAAATGGCGAGTAAAATGCACTGTTAAACTTCTAGGGAAGGGCAAATGGAGACCCGATTAGATCATTTCATATTATGGTTTATTTAAGAATTCAGAAAAATTCTATCACATTTGTTCAATTTACGTCGCTCCTATTTCAGATTGCGGATTGGCCTAAGCGGCATCTCTAATCGCATGAGATGGCGAGTAAAATGCACTAATAAACTTCTAGGGTAAGGCAAACAGAGACCCGATTAGATCATTTTATATTATGGTTAATTTAAGAATTCAGCCAAATTCTATCACATTTGTTCAATTTACGTCGCTCCTATTTCAGATAGCGTATTGGGATAAGCGCCATCTCAAAGCGCATGAAATGGCCAGTAAAATGCACTATTAAATTTCTAGGGTAGGGCAAACAGAGACCCGATTAGATCATTTTATATTAAGGTTAATTTAAGAATTCAGCCAAATTCTATCACATTTGTTCAGTTTACGTCGCTCCTATTTCAGATAGCGTACTGGGCTAGGCGGAATCTTAAAGCGCGTGGATTGGCGAGTAAAATGCACTATTACACTTCTATGATATGGCAATCAGAGACCCGATTAGATCATTTTATATTTTGGTTAATATAAGAATTCGGCGAAATTCTATCACAATTGTTCTATTTGCGTCGCTCCTATTTCAGATAGCGTATTGGGCTAAGCGGCATCTCAAAGCGCATGAAATGGCGCGTGAAATGCACTATTACACTTCTAGGGTAGGGCGAACAGAGACCCGATTAGATCATTTTGCATTAAGGTTAATATAAGTATTCAGGGAAATTCTATCACATTTCTTCAATTTACGTCGCTCCTATTTCAGATAGCGTATTGGGCTAAGCGGCATCTCAAAGCGCATGAAATGGCGAGTAAAATGCACTATTAAACTTATAGGGTAGGGCAAACAGAGACCCGATTAGATCATTTTATATTATAGATAATTTAAGATGTCAGCAAAATTCTGTCACATTTGTTCAATTTACGTCGCTCCAATTTCAGATAGCGTACTGGGTTAGGCGGCATCTTAAAGCGCGTGGAATGGCGATCAAAATGCACTATTAAACTTCTATGATAGGGCAATCAGAGACCCGACTGGATCATTTTATATTTTGGTTAATATAAGAATTCAGCGAAATTCTATCACAATTGTTCAATTTACGTCACTCCTATTTCAGATAGCGTATTGGGCTAAGCGGCATCTCAAAGCGCATGAAATGACGAGTGAAAGGCACTGTTAAACTTCTAGGGTAGGGCGAACAGAGACCCGATTAGATCATTTTACGTTAAGGTTAATATAAGTATTCAGGGAAATTCTATCACATTTGTTCAATTTACGTCGCTCCTATTTCAGATAGCGTATTGGGCTAAGCGGCATCTCAAAGCGCATGAAATGGCGAGTAAAATGCACTTTTAAACATCTAGGGTAGGGCAAACAGAGACCCGATTAGATCATTTCATATTATGGTTTATTTAAGAATTCAGAAAAATTCTGTCACATTTGTTCAATTTACGTCGCTCCTATTTCAGATAGCGTATTGGGCTAAGCTGCATCTCGAAGCGCAAGAAATGGCGATTAAAATGCGCTGTTAAACTTCTAGGGTAGGGCAAACGGAGACCCGATTAGATCATTTTATATTATGGTTAATTTAAGAATTCAGCCAAATTCTATCACATTTGTTCAACTTACGTCGCTCCTATTTCAGATAGCGTACTGGGCTAGGCGGAATCTTAAAGCGCGTGGATTGGCGAGTAAAATGCACTATTAAACTTCTATGATAGGGCAATCAGAGACCCGATTAGATCAGTTTATATTTTGGTTAATATGGGAATTCAGCGAAATTCTATCACAATTGTTCTATTTACGTCGCTCCTATTTCAGATAGCGTATTGGGCTAAGCGGCATCTCAAAGCCCATGAAATGGCGAGTGAAATGCACTATTACACTTCTAGGGTAGGGCGAACAGAGACCCGATTAGATCATTTTACATTAAGGTAAATATAAGTATTCAGGGAAATTCTATCACATTTGTTCAATTTACGTCGCTCCTATTTCAGATAGCGTATTGGGCTAAGCGGCATCTCAAAGCCCATGAAATGGCGAGTAAAATGCACTGTTAAACTTCTAGGGAAGGGCAAACGGAGACCCGATTAGATCATTTCATATTATGGTTTATTTAAGAATTCAGAAAAATTCTATCACATTTGTTCAATTTACGTCGCTCCTATTTCAGATAGCGTATTGGGCTAAGCGGCATCTCAACGCGCATGAAATGGCGAGTAAAATGCACTGTTAAACTTCTAGGGAAGGGCAAATGGAGACCCGATTAGATCATTTCATATTATGGTTTATTTAAGAATTCAGAAAAATTCTATCACATTTGTTCAATTTACGTCGCTCCTATTTCAGATTGCGTATTGGCCTAAGCGGCATCTCTAATCGCATGAGATGGCGAGTAAAATGCACTAATAAACTTCTAGGGTAAGGCAAACAGAGACCCGATTAGATCATTTTATATTATGGTTAATTTAAGAATTCAGCCAAATTCTATCACATTTGTTCAATTTACGTCGCTCCTATTTCAGATAGCGTATTGGGATAAGCGCCATTTCAAAGCGCATGAAATGGCGAGTAAAATGCACCATTAAATTTCTAGGGTAGGGCAAACAGAGACCCGATTAGATCATTTTATATTAAGGTTAATTTAAGAATTCAGCCAAATTCTATCACATTTGTTCAGTTTACGTCGCTCCTATTTCAGATAGCTTATTGGGCTAAGCGGCATCTCAAAGCGCATGATATGGCGAGTGAAATGCACAATTAAACTTCTAGGGTAGGGCGAACAAAGACCCGATTAGATCATTTTACATTAAGGTGTATATAAGAATTCAGGGAAATTCTATCACATTTGTTCAATTTACGTCGCTCCTATTTCAGATAGCGTATTGGGCTAAGCGGCATCTCAAAGCGCATGAAATGGCGAGTAAAATGCACTGCTAAACTTGTAGGGTAGGGCAAACAGAGACCCGATTACATCATTTTATATTACGGTTAATATAAGAATTCAGCGTAATTCTATCACATTTGTTCAACTTACGTCGCTCCTATTTCAGATAGCGTACTGGGCTAGGCGGCATCTTAAAGCGCGTGGAAGGGCGAGTAAAATGCAGTACTAAACTTATAGGGTAGGGCAAACAGAGACCCGATTAGATCATATTATATTATGGTTAATTTTAGAATTCAGCAAAATTCTTTCACATTTGTTCAATTTACATCGCTCCTATTTCAGATATCGTATTGGGCTAAGCGGCAACTCAAAGCACATGAAATGACGAGTGAAATGCAGTATTAAACTTCTAGGGTAGGGCGAACAGAGTCGCGATTAGATCATTTTACATTAAGGTTAATATAAGAATTCAGCGAAATTCTATCACATTTGTCCAATTTACGTCGCTCCTATTTCAGATAGCTTATTGGGCTAAGCGGCATCTCAAAGCGCATGAAATGGCGAGTGAAATGCACTATTAAGCTTCCAGGGTAGGGCGAACAAAGACCCGATTAGATCATTTTACATTAAGGTGTATATAAGAATTCAGGGAAATTCTATCACATTTGTTCAACTTACGTCGCTCCTATTTCAGATTGCGTGTTGGGCTAAGCGGCATCTCAAAGCGCATGAAATGGCGAGTAAAATGCACTATTAAACTTCAAGGGTAAGGCAAACAGAGACCCGATTAGATCATTTTATATTACGGTTAATATAAGAATTCAGCGTAATTCTATCACATTTGTTCAACTTACGTCGCTCATATTTCAGGTAGCGTACTGGGCTAGGCGGCATCTTAAAGCGCGTGGAAGGGCGAGTAAAATGCACTGTTAAACTTCTATGATAGGGCAATCAGAGACCCGATTAGATCACTTTATATTTTGGTTATTATAAGAATTCAGCGAAATTCTATCACATTTGTTCAATTTACGTCGCTCCTATTTCAGATAGCTTATTGGGCTAAGCGGCATCTCAAAGCGCATGATATGGCGAGTGAAATGCACAATTAAACTTCTAGGGTAGGGCGAACAAAGACCCGATTAGATCATTTTACATTAAGGTGTATATAAGAATTCAGGGAAATTCTATCACATTTGTTCAATTTACGTCGCTCCTATTTCAGATAGCGTATTGGGCTAAGCGGCATCTCAAAGCGCATGAAATGGCGAGTAAAATGCACTATTAAACTTCTAGGGTAAGGTAAACAGAGACCCGATTAGATCATTTTATATTACGGTTAATATAAGATCTCAGCGTAATTCTATCACATTTGTTCAACTTACGTCGCTCCTATTTCAGATAGCGTACTGGGCTAGGCGGCATCATCAAGCGCGTGGAAGGGCGAGTAAAATGCACTACTAAACTTCTATGATAGGGAATCAGAGTCCCGATTAGATCATTTTATATTTTGGTTAATATAAGAATTCAGCGAAATTCTATCACATTTGTTCTATTTACGTCGCTCCTATTTCAGATAGCGTATTGGGCTAAGCGGCATCTCAAAGCGCATGAAATGGCGAGTAAAATGCACTGTTAAACATCTAGGGTAGGGCAAACAGAGACCCGATTAGATCATTTCATATTATGGTTTATTTAAGAATTCAGAAAAATTCTATCACATTTGTTCAATTTACGTCACTCCTATTTCAGATAGCGTATTGGGCTAAGCTGCATCTCAAAGCGCAAGAAATGGCGATTAAAATGCGCTGTTAAACTTCTAGGGTAGGGCAAACGGAGACCCGATTAGATCATTTTATATTATGGTTAATTTAAGAATTCAGCCAAATTCTGTCACATTTGTTCAACTTACGTCTCTCCTATTTCAGATAGCGTACTGGGCTAGGCGGAATCTTAAAGCGCGTGGATTGGCGAGTAAAATTCACTATTAAACTTCTATGATAGGGCAATCAGAGACCCGATTAGATCATTTTATATTTTGGTTAATATGGGAATTCAGCGAAATTCTATCACAATTGTTCTATTTACGTCGCTCCTATTTCAGATAGCGTATTGGGCTAAGCGGCATCTCAAAGGGCATGAAATGGCGAGTGAAATGCACTATTAAACTTCTAGGGTAGGGCGAACAGAGACCCGATTAGATCATTTTACATTAAGGTTAATATAAGTATTCAGGGAAATTCTATCACATTTGTTCAATTTACGTCGCTCCTATTTCAGATAGCGTATTGGGCTAAGCGGCATCTCAAAGCGCATGAAATGGCGAGTAAACTGCACTGTTAAACTTCTAGGGTAGGGCAAACAGAGACCCGATTAGATCGTCTTATATTATGGTTAATTTAAGAATTCAGCCAAATTCTATCACATTTGTTCAATTTACGTCGCTCCTATTGCAGATAGCGTATTGGGCTAAGCGGCATCTCAAAGCGCATGAAATGACGAGTGAAATGCACTAGTAATCTTCTAGGGTAGGGCGAACAGAGACCCGATTAGATCATTTTATATTACGGTTAATATAAGAATTCAGCGTAATTCTATCACATTTGTTCAACATACGTCGCTCCTATTTCAGATAGTGTACTGGGCTAGGCGGCATCTTAAAGCACGTGGAAGGGCGAGTAAAATGCACTACTAAACTTCTATGATAGGGCAATCAGAGTCCCGTTTAGATCATTTTATATTTTGTTTAATATAAGATTTCAGGGAAATTCTGTCACATTTGTTCAATTTACGTCGCTCCTATTTCAGATAGCGTAGTGGGCTAAGCGGCATCTCAAAGCGCATGAAATGGCGAGTAAAATGCACTATTAAACTTATAGGGTAGGGCAAACAGAGACCCGATTAGATCATTTTATATTTTGGTTAATATAAGAATTCAGCGAAATTCTATCACAATTGTTCTATTTACGTCGCTCCTATTTCAGATAGCGTATTGGGCTAAGCGGCATCTCAAAGCGCATGAAATAGCGAGTGAAATGCACTATTAAAACTTCTATGGTAGGGCGAACAGAGACCCGATTAGATCATTTTACATTAAGGTAAATATAAGTATTCAGGGAAATTCTATCACATTTGTTCAATTTACGTCGCTCCTATTTCAGATAGCGTATTGGGCTAAGCGGCATCTCAAAGCCCATGAAATGGCGAGTAAAATGCACTGGTAAACTTCTAGGGAAGGGCAAACGGAGACCCGATTAGATCATTTCATATTATGGTTTATTTAAGAATTCAGAAAAATTCTATCACATTTGTTCAATTTACGTCGCTCCTATTTCAGATAGCGTATTGGGCTAAGCGGCATCTCAACGCGCATGAAATGGCGAGTAAAATGCACTGTTAAACTTCTAGGGAAGGGCAAATGGAGACCCGATTAGATCATTTCATATTATGGTTTATTTAAGAATTCAGAAAAATTCTATCACATTTGTTCAATTTACGTCGCTCCTATTTCAGATTGCGTATTGGCCTAAGCGGCATCTCTAATCGCATGAGATGGCGAGTAAAATGCACTAATAAACTTCTAGGGTAAGGCAAACAGAGACCCGATTAGATCATTTTATATTATGGTTAATTTAAGAATTCAGCCAAATTCTATCACATTTGTTCAATTTACGTCGCTCCTATTTCAGATAGCGTATTGGGATAAGCGCCATCTCAAAGCGCATGAAATGGCGAGTAAAATGCACTATTAAATTTCTAGGGTAGGGCAAACAGAGACCCGATTAGATCATTTTATATTAAGGTTAATTTAAGAATTCAGCCAAATTCTATCACATTTGTTCAGTTTACGTCGCTCCTATTTCAGATAGCGTACTGGGCTAGGCGGAATCTTAAAGCGCGTGGATTGGCGAGTAAAATGCACTATTACACTTCTATGATATGGCAATCAGAGACCCGATTAGATCATTTTATATTTTGGTTAATATAAGAATTCAGGGAAATTCTATCACATTTGTTCAATTTACGTCGCTCCTATTTCAGATAGCGTATTGGGCTAAGCGGCATCTCAAAGCGCATGAAATGGCGAGTAAAATGCACTGCTAAACTTGTAGGGTAGGGCAAACAGAGACCCGATTACATCATTTTATATTATAGTTAATTTAAGATGTCAGCAAAATTCTGTCACATTTGTTCAATTTACGTCGCTCCAATTTCAGATAGCGTACTGGGTTAGGCGGCATGTTAAAGCGCGTGGAATGGCTATCAAAATGCACTATTAAACTTCTATGATAGGGCAGACAGAGACCCGATTAGATCATTTTATGTTATGGTTAATTTAAGAATTCAGCGAAATTCTATCACATTTGTTCAATTTACGTCGCTCCTATTGCAGATAGCGTATTGGGCTAAGCGGGATCTCAAAGCGCATGAAATGGCAAGTAAAATGCACTATTAAACTTCTAGGGTAAGGCAAACAGAGATCCGATTAGATCATTTTATATTATGGTTAATTTAAGAATTCAGCCAAATTCTATCACATTTGTTCAATTTACGTCGGTCCTATTTCAGATAGCGTATTGGGCTAAGCGCCATCTCAAAGCGCATGAAATGGCGAGTAAAATGCACTATTAAACTTCTAGGGTAGGGCAAACAGAGACCCGATTAGATCATTTTATATTATGGTTAATTTAAGAATTCAGCCAAATTCTATCACATTTGTTCAACTTACGTCGCTCCTATTTCAGATAGCGTACTGGGCTGGGCGGAATCTTAAAGCGCGTGGATTGGCGAGTAAAATGCACTATTAAACTTCTATGATAGGGCAATCAGAGACCCGATTAGATCATTTTATATTTTGGTTAATATGGGAATTCAGCGAAATTCTATCACAATTGTTCTATTTACGTCGCTCCTATTTCAGATAGCGTATTGGGCTAAGCGGCATCTCAAAGCCCATGAAATGGCGAGTGAAATGCACTATTACAATTCTAGGGTAGGGCGAACAGAGACCCGATTAGATCATTTTACATTAAGGTAAATATAAGTATTCAGGGAAATTCTATCACATTTGTTCAATTTACGTCGCTCCTATTTCAGATAGCGTATTGGGCTAAGCGGCATCTCAAAGCCCATGAAATGGCGAGTAAAATGCACTGGTAAACTTCTAGGGAAGGGCAAACGGAGACCCGATTAGATCATTTCATATTATGGTTTATTTAAGAATTCAGAAAAATTCTATCACATTTGTTCAATTTACGTCGCTCCTATTTCAGATAGCGTATTGGGCTAAGCGGCATCTCAACGCGCATGAAATGGCGAGTAAAATGCACTGTTAAACTTCTAGGGAAGGGCAAATGGAGACCCGATTAGATCATTTCATATTATGGTTTATTTAAGAATTCAGAAAAATTCTATCACATTTGTTCAATTTACGTCGCTCCTATTTCAGATTGCGTATTGGCCTAAGCGGCATCTCTAATCGCATGAGATGGCGAGTAAAATGCACTAATAAACTTCTAGGGTAAGGCAAACAGAGACCCGATTAGATCATTTTATATTATGGTTAATTTAAGAATTCAGCCAAATTCTATCACATTTGTTCAATTTACGTCGCTCCTATTTCAGATAGCGTATTGGGATAAGCGCCATTTCAAAGCGCATGAAATGGCGAGTAAAATGCACTATTAAATTTCTAGGGTAGGGCAAACAGAGACCCGATTAGATCATTTTATATTAAGGTTAATTTAAGAATTCAGCCAAATTCTATCACATTTGTTCAGTTTACGTCGCTCCTATTTCAGATAGCTTATTGGGCTAAGCGGCATCTCAAAGCGCATGATATGGCGAGTGAAATGCACAATTAAACTTCTAGGGTAGGGCGAACAAAGACCCGATTAGATCATTTTACATTAAGGTGTATATAAGAATTCAGGGAAATTCTATCACATTTGTTCAATTTACGTCGCTCCTATTTCAGATAGCGTATTGGGCTAAGCGGCATCTCAAAGCGCATGAAATGGCGAGTAAAATGCACTGCTAAACTTGTAGGGTAGGGCAAACAGAGACCCGATTACATCATTTTATATTACGGTTAATATAAGAATTCAGCGTAATTCTATCACATTTGTTCAACTTACGTCGCTCCTATTTCAGATAGCGTACTGGGCTAGGCGGCATCTTAAAGCGCGTGGAAGGGCGAGTAAAATGCAGTACTAAACTTATAGGGTAGGGCAAACAGAGACCCGATTAGATCATATTATATTATGGTTAATTTTAGAATTCAGCAAAATTCTTTCACATTTGTTCAATTTACATCGCTCCTATTTCAGATAGCGTATTGGGCTAAGCGGCATCTCAAAGCGCATGAAATGGCGAGTAAAATGCACTGTTAAACATCTAGGGTAGGGCAAACAGAGACCCGATTAGATCATTTCATATTATGGTTTATTTAAGAATTCAGAAAAATTCTGTCACATTTGTTCAACTTACGTCTCTCCTATTTCAGATAGCGTACTGGGCTAGGCGGAATCTTAAAGCGCGTGGATTGGCGAGTAAAATTCACTATTAAACTTCTATGATAGGGCAATCAGAGACCCGATTAGATCATTTTATATTTTGGTTAATATGGGAATTCAGCGAAATTCTATCACAATTGTTCTATTTACGTCGCTCCTATTTCAGATAGCGTATTGGGCTAAGCGGCATCTCAAAGGGCATGAAATGGCGAGTGAAATGCACTATTAAACTTCTAGGGTAGGGCGAACAGAGACCCGATTAGATCATTTTACATTAAGGTTAATATAAGTATTCAGGGAAATTCTATCACATTTGTTCAATTTACGTCGCTCCTATTTCAGATAGCGTATTGGGCTAAGCGGCATCTCAAAGCGCATGAAATGGCGAGTAAAATGCACTGTTAAACTTCTAGGGTAGGGCAAACAGAGACCCGATTAGATCGTCTTATATTATGGTTAATTTAAGAATTCAGCCAAATTCTATCACATTTGTTCAATTTACGTCGCTCCTATTGCAGATAGCGTATTGGGCTAAGAGGCATCTCAAAGCGCATGAAATGACGAGTGAAATGCACTAGTAATCTTCTAGGGTAGGGCGAACAGAGACCCGATTAGATCATTTTATATTACGGTTAATATAAGAATTCAGCGTAATTCTATCACATTTGTTCAACATACGTCGCTCCTATTTCAGATAGTGTACTGGGCTAGGCGGCATCTTAAAGCACGTGGAAGGGCGAGTAAAATGCACTACTAAACTTCTATGATAGGGCAATCAGAGTCCCGTTTAGATCATTTTATATTTTGTTTAATATAAGATTTCAGGGAAATTCTGTCACATTTGTTCAATTTACGTCGCTCCTATTTCAGATAGCGTAGTGGGCTAAGCGGCATCTCAAAGCGCATGAAATGGCGAGTAAAATGCACTATTAAACTTATAGGGTAGGGCAAACAGAGACCCGATTAGATCATTTTATATTTTGGTTAATATAAGAATTCAGCGAAATTCTATCACAATTGTTCTATTTACGTCGCTCCTATTTCAGATAGCGTATTGGGCTAAGCGGCATCTCAAAGCGCATGAAATAGCGAGTGAAATGCACTATTAAAACTTCTATGGTAGGGCGAACAGAGACCCGATTAGATCATTTTACATTAAGGTTAATATAAGTATTCAGCGAGATTCTCTCACATTTGTTCAACTTACGTCGCTTCTATTTCAGATAGCTTATTGGGCTAAGCGGCATCTCAAAGCGCATGAAATGGCGAGTGAAATGCACTATTAAACTTCTAGGGTAGGGCGAACAAAGACCCGATTAGATCATTTTACATTAAGGTGTATATAAGAATTCAGGGAAATTCTATCACATTTGTTCAATTTACGTCGCTCCTATTTCAGATAGCGTATTGGGCTAAGCGCCATCTCAAAGCGCATGACATGTCGAGCAAAGTGCACTATTAAACTTCTAGGGTAGGGCAAACAGAGACCCGATTAGATAATTTTATATTACGGTTAATATAATAATTGAGCGTAATTCTATCACATTTGTTAAACTTACGTCGCTCCTATTTCAGATAGCGTACTGGGCTAGGCGGCATCTCAAAGCGCATGAAATGACGAGTGAAATGCACTATTAAACATCTATGATAGGGCAAACAGAGACCCGATTAGATCATTTGATATTATGGTTAATTTAAGAATTCAGCGAAATTCTATCACATTTGTTCAATGGACGTCGCTCCTATTGCAGATAGCGTATTGGGCTAAGCGGCATCTCAAAGCGCATGAAATGGCGAGTAAAATGCACTATTAAACTTCTAGGGGTAGGGCGAACAAAGACCCGATTAGATCATTTTACATTAATGTGTATATAAGAATTCAGGGAAATTCTATCACATTTGTTCAATTTACGTCGCTCCTATTTCAGATTGCGTGTTGGGCTAAGCGGCATCTCAAAGCGCATGAAATGGCGAGTAAAATGCACTATTAAACTTCTAGGGTAAGGCAAACAGAGACCCGATTAGATCATTTTATATTACGGTTAATATAAGAATTCAGCGTAATTCTATCACATTTGTTCAATTTACGTCGCTGATATTTCAGATAGCGTACTGGGCTAAGCGGCATCTCAAAGCGCAAGAAATGGCGAGTAAAATGCACTATTAAACTTCTAGGGTAGGGCAAACAGAGACCCGATAAGATCATTTTATATTATGGTTAATTTAAGAATTCGGCGAAACTCTATCATATTTGTTCAATTTACGTCGCTCCTATTTCAGATGCGTATTGGGCTAAGCGGCATCTCAAAGCGCATGAAATGGCGAGTAAAATGCACTATTAAACTTCTAGGGTAAGGCAAACAGAGACCCGATTAGATCATTTTATATTACGGTTAATATAAGAATTCAGCGTAATTCTATCACATTTGTTCAACTTACGTCGCTCCTATTTCAGATAGCGTACTGGGCTAGGCGGCATCT